>PVJO010015156.1:0-45960 GCA_004026905.1 Hystrix cristata | reverse complement strand
GGATCACATTTCATGTGTCACGTGTTGCTATATATCCTGAGAATAAAAATATGCCAGTAAAATACTATTTATTGAACTTCTTTTATTTGATATCATTCCAATGTAACCTTCATAAATTGTAAGATCAATTAGACCATTGTTATTTTGGGGGATAAGAAAACCAAGGCTCAAGATATTAAGTCATTTGCATAAATCTGCATGGCCAGTCAAAAGTAGACAATCTGAACGCAATTCTAAAACTGAACTTTATGCCCTTTTGTTATGGTGACAGTAACAAACAGCCACAGACTGCAAAGTGTAGTTCTTGATTACACCTGCTGTGCTAGTAGAATCGCTAGCTGTGCTTCCTTTGGTGATCAAAACCGTCATGGTTTGGAAATTATGTTGTGACCTAACTTGTATTACACTGGCTATCAGTCATTGCGCCTAGCGCAGCAGGAGAGTTTTGACGAATAGGGGTAGTCTAAGAAGTGGTTACCTGTCAAAATTAATAGCGAGCTCAAGAGAGCTTCCCACCACATCTTTTCACTTTGTAACACAAAGTAGTTTAACCAAAAATTATTGTATACATTTAAAAAGGAAAAGTTCCCTGTGCAGATAATCACTGCCTATAAAGTGATGTCCAAGAATCAAAATTTGCTGTTGAAAATCTCACAAAGCAAGTCTGTAGTGCAAAATAATTTATAGTGGTTCCATCTTGCTGTACACTAACATATGCAAGAGCTCCCAAATGCCGAGATCATCTGGATAAATATAAAAGTACAGGATACTGACTGCAGAAAGCAACATCCTTTTAAGCATAATCAATACTGAACATCGCACTCAGTGAATTTACTACTCAACAAATAGATCAAGAGTGCATCAAAGCAGAAATTTATTTTGTATATATATATATATCACTCAGAGAGGGGCAGTTAGGTAGATTATACATCAATTCTATAGCACCATCCTGAGTTTAGTGTTTTGTAGAAATAAATTTACATAGCTATGACCCAGAGATATGGAAGCCATCATATCTTGGAGTAAAGCAATAGTCTTTCCACTTAGAAGTTAGGCAATGAGAGAAATATTCTAGGAGAGGAAGTATCCCTTTTGGGACACTTCTTTTGTAATGTGTAGATTTCTAATACCAATAAATAAGATCAAATCATGTTATCCAAAGATACTATTTGAAATGTGTAGTTAAAATGCTTAGAACTAAAAAATTGATTATACTACTATTTTGTACATTGTATAATTAAATGTAATTTGATAAAAGGTAGACTACATATGCAAAGGGAATAAATCTAAGATAATATTTTAAAATCTACATTCAACATATTAATATAATTCCACTTTTGCCTTCATGAAACACACATATGAAAGAAAATTGCATAACTTTCCCTTCTAGACTTTATATTTTACTTTTCTTAATACTAACCACAATCTAAACAAAGCCCACAGTGCCAGGTAAATAACATGTGAGTGGACGGACACATAAATGAAGGTTAAATTCATCTAGTCAAAGATACAGGAAATGTGGACTCAAAGTTTAATTTTCCAAACAGTAACTAAATCATCTGTGGAAACTGTTCAATATATTTAAATTGGAAACTCTTCAACATCTTTGAATTGTCAGTTTTTTCATTTGTAGAAAGATGATATTATTTCCACTTCAGAGTTATTAGGAAATGGTGTGAAATTCAAGGAAAATTATTGATACAATTTTGGGGCCACAATAGATGTTTCATGAAGTTTTTGTTCTGTTATTAATAAATAATTTTTAAAAAGCCTTTGTCACAGAAATTATTTTGAACATTACAGGAAGCTGGCAAATAAAGCATACATATATTATTTGAGTCAACTCACCAGATACTTTATGTAATGCCGATTTAATTTTAGTAATTCCAAGGATTATTATTAAAGCTATATAAAAGATGAACACATTTTCAGAGAAAATTCACTAGTTTGCAATTATTAAGTGTCGAGGGCATGAAGTGAACCTGGGGTAAATTTGAGTTAATGGTATTTCTTCTTCCTTTATGGACTTATTGCCACAAGGAAGAAAAAGATACAGAAGACATTCAAATTGTCTTCGAGGCACTTTATTTTGTTTGAGCAGATAGACTACATATCCAAATCATTACACTTAAAGCAAAAGTGATCAGCTTCCAAAAATAGACGACAACGTGATATCTTAAGAAATCCCAGAAAAAAATGTAATGTCTGCTTAGGAGAATGTTTGCATTAAATTTTTTTTTCACACCTCCTACGCACTAAGAAACTCTTTTAGGTTTTAGAAAAGCAACAATAAATCCAAGTATTCACATGGGGTTATATGATGCTATATGTAAAGGAGATAACAGGGCTGGGGATTTAGCTCAGTGATTAGAGTGCTTGCCTTGTAAACACAAGGGCCTGAGTTCGATCCCCGGCACCACAAAAAAAAAAAAAAAAAAAAAAAGAAGGAGATAATTGTTGGCAATGGAATTATTGGGCTATATGGAGCTAGGTGATTTGACACAGACTGATTTGAGAGCAGGTGGGCAGCTTATTTTCTAAGGGAGGTTGGAGAAGCACCTGGAGGTGTGTGACAGCAAAGACTTATGGAAGCAAAGAGCTGGTGAAAAGCATTCTAGTCAAAGGGCAGAGAAGTGCAAAGAGTCTTGTGAAGAAGTTTTGCCTATTGCAGAAGAGAATGACATTAGAGTAGGATTTATCTGTAACAACAGGAAGAAATATAAACAAGGGCAGAGAGATGGCTGGCTAGGCCGTTTCCCTAACACCTTCTTAGTTGTTCTGATTTGAAATAATTATGTGAAATGTAGACAAATTAAACTAGAAAATGATATAATGTAGTTTGACTTTTTAAACCTCTGACTGTCATGTGGAGAATGGATTATGAATGTGGGTCTGCTACTAGCTCCAAAGGTGGGTGCTATTAAAGCAGAACCAGAGAAAGGTGATCGCAGTTTGAACCTTCATAATGTTGAAGATGGAAAGGATTGGGTGGATTTGAGATAAAGTTTGAAATTTATTTCTCAGGTAAAAATTTTTTAAAACTTGCTGATGGATTTGCTATAGAGGGACTAAGCAAAACTAATGAGTAACAATTAAGTAGGGATGGTGAGAGCTTCACAAGAGATGTGGAATTTGTTTCCAATCTACAAAGATAAAAAGGTGTCTGCAGACAAAAACAGGTGAGTCTATTCGAGTAGAAGGGATGGTATAAAGCAGTGGTGCTGAACCTACGGCATGGGTGTTGCTTTTCTTTTAAGACAAAAGGTGTTAATGTATAAATTACTTTTTCTAAACTAAAACATCAGTATTCAAGTTTCATTGTACTGTTGGAACTTTGTGATGAGTAAATGGGTTTTGGGTTGCGATTTGGGGACTTGGCTCTAAAAGGTTCACCGTTACTGGTATGAGGGATAAACTTCAACACAAGAAGGTGAGTGAGTAGGTGGAAGTTAAGCAAGACATTTGTCATTAACTCAGCATTATAAAATATCGTAGGAGGTGAAAAATTGATTTGCTTTTCTGGTCCTAAAGATTAGGCTTACAGGGAGTTGTAAGGAGAGTTTGCAATTTTCAAAACAACCAGAATCCATTTTGTTCCACTGCTGAAGTGACACTTCATTAATGCTAACAAGTATAATAGCTAATCTCTTAACTCACACACTATCAATTATCCCACTAGGGCCATGGTGACAATAAGGGAACAGGCTTTTAAAATTAATAACGCAGGTCAGAACACATGGAAGAACTGATATTTTGTTGTTACAGTCTAACATTTCCTTTAATAACAAAATTTCCTTTAAGAACAAAATATAGTCTAGTGTTTGAAAATGGCTCTAAGTGACAGGACTGAGGACTGGAGAATCCTTGATAAAAACCAGTGATAAGGATTATAATTAAGAAACTATGTGCATGTCTAATGAATGAAATGTAGAAATGAACACACAAAGAAGGAAATAAGCTAAGGGAAACACTATTACAGAGAACGAGACAATAGACAGAAACCTGGTTTGGGATTTTGTATTTATGACCATATCATATAACAGAGTAAAGTAGGTATGTTATTATGTGTACAGATCAACATCTCATACTAGAATTATGACCCCAAATTCATCTTATTCAGCCTTCTACTCCCTATGATTTCACAGAAAGTGGTATCTAATCTCTAAACCGAAGTGAATAATTGTGGTTAATGTATCATTCTGCCGATTTTAAGTGCAGATTAAGCACAAAATCACATGCCTTGTGTTCAATTCCCTTCTCCTGACCCAAACAGCTAGTTTAGCTGTAGTTCCCCCATCTACCCCAATACAGCGATCCTAGAGATAAAGAGGGCAGCTACTAACTCCCCACCTGATTCCACATAATTTGTCCTGTGCTAGTCTGCCTAGTTTGACACAGTCCTCTCTAGACTGACACACTATGATCTCGTCTTTGGAGATTGTTTTCATTTCTCAAAACCTAAGTCAGTTTCCTTAAGCAAATCACTTTGCTCCTCCACACAGGCTACCGGTTTTCATTCTTCCAATCCATTGTCATCAGTTTTACTCACAGGTCTTGCCCTGTGATTTGTGCAGATATATGCACACACAAAAATAAGAAATATGCTATGAAATTGTGGTGAGCTCTGTTGCTGATGTAGTTGGATAGATTTAAAATGCCAAGATTCTACAGTTATTAGGTCGCTCTCTCTAGAAGAAGAAACATTTGAAAGTAGAAGACTGAATTTTATTTAGAAACCAGGAATATGTGATTTAGAGGCAAATAAATTGGCCCAAAGAAGGAGGATAATAGAGAGAATTATAAAAGTATGGAGCTTGTTTGAAGAATATCGTGGTCTGCTTTTCGTGGGAGCCATTTGTATTGGTGAATCCATTTCAGGTTTACCCGGTTACCTGGAAATACTGAGGTCATAACGCTCCCCTCTGGGTCAGAGGAGCTCTCTTTGGGGTGTCTGTGGAAATTCACAGCTGTAAAAAGTTGGGCTGGGGATTTCCAGCGTGCAAAACCCGGCTGCTCTGTCAGGCCTTGGACGGGAGCCTTTTCCTGCCGCCCGATTGCAGTTCCCATCCTGTGATGTTACACGTACGTGCCATTTTGTTTGAATTTATATATAATGTGTACACTGGGGCTGTTATTTACTCCCCTGCTAGTCACTGTTTACTATTTTGATGCTGTCACTTTGATCTTCTTTTGAAGAGGAAAAGGAAAATCATATTAAAGGGGAAAAGCATTTTATGTTTAGTAAAAATGTTTGGCACCTGCAGTAGAAAGCGCTTCTCATTTGTGGTGCTTTGTGAAGAAACCAATTAAAGAAAAAATGTGATGGGTATTTATTTGGGATTAAGAACATGGTTTTATTGACCTACCAGAGTGAGTGGCACAGACAATCTAGGCTTTTAACATTTAAACACTGACTTGTTTAACTACCTCTTTATGACTTCATTAGATTTACATTTTTCAAGGATACATGTCAGGAAAAAGTGTTTGATTTGGAGTAATGGGGTATAATCAGCTTATTTTCTGGTTTAGGTGGTGCCTTGAAAATTGATGAGAGTGGTAGAGAAAAAAAGTTATTTTTCACTTTCTTGCCTTCCCTCCTTTTGTAAATATTTCATGTTTACTGCGTGAAGGGAATTATGTTAGGCTTGCCACCAGAGAGAGAAAATTAAAACAAATGCATGTTTCCTCGCCATCTAGTTAGTCACAGATTAACAGTCATAATCTAAATATAAGATGTGAATATTTATTTATACAATTGCAATGGAGAGTCTTTGAGAAGAAGGTAAATTTTAGATATAGGTGTTTTTAGATATAGGTGTTTGTTTTCAAATAGGCTGTATAACAAATTAACCCAAAGTATAACACCTTAAAACAATAGCGATTTATTATCTTAGTCTATTTCAAGAATCCAGGAGCAGCCCGTTTGGATGATGTCAGAAGACAATGTCTTTGGTAAGATTGTAATCATCTGAAGTCTTGACTGGGGCTGGAGAAGGAGCAGGTTCTACATGCAATTGTCAGAGTTTAGTTTTATTTTGAAAATTTTTATAACACACATACAAAAGAGAGAATCAGTTATGAGGTTTTGACAGTGAGTCCTTCCTTTTTGGCTGTTGGCTAAGTGCTTCATAACCTATGATGTGATCATCTTTACAGGGATCTTCTAAATATCAGCTTCCTGTTTCCAAAGGAAGTTGGGGAGATGCAGGTGTGTGTTGGGGGGCAATTGATGGAGATCCATCACATCTTGTACAATCTCATGTGAGAAGTTATGCACCATCATTTCTGCTATATGATTTGGGTAACACAGAAACAACTTTAGTACAATATCAGAGGAGACTATACAATGTTTTAAACAGAGGAAGGTAGGTATTGTGAACATTTCGGACCCTCTTGCAACATGGCCTCCAATGTAACCCTGACCCACAAGGATTCACATTCTTATTACAGTAAAGACTCCCTCCCTTCCAAAGCCCAGAAATTTTTCATTAGGTAAGACTTAAAACAAGGTGCAGATGAAACTCCTTCGGTGTAGTTTGTCATTATTATTTGAATATAGGTCCCTCAACTATGAAGCTAGTAAGTGTTATTTTCCACAAACACAACTAATGGTAGGCTAGGTATAAAATAATTACTAGAGATATGACTATTCAAAAAGGGAGAAAATAGGAGACAGAAAGGAATTACTAGTCTTTAGCGAAACTCTAATCAGTTTTGGCAAATGTGGGACATTTCTTGATTAGGCCTAAAGCACACTGTTAATTGCTTAGGAAGCCTTTCCTGTAATTGAATAGTGCTTGGTACACTATTTTTTTTTTTTTTTTTTTGGTTTTTTCTTTTTGGTGCTGGGGATCGAACTCAGGCCCTTGTGCTTGCAAGGCAATTGGTACACTATTTTGGATCTTTCTGAGACCATAGCAAAGATTTTATGGTTATGTCTCCTGCTCTATTGATAAAGTTTCCTGCAACAAATGTTCTTCAAAAAAGGAAATTTATCTTGGGCTCAAAGTTCTGTAGCCATTTGTTAAATTGGCTATGTTCATTCCTAGGAAATTATATCATCTTTATTTTTTTAAATAAAAGAATACTGTTGCTGAAAAAAAATATAAAATCCAGGCTCTGTATTGCTGTGTAATTTTAATTAATGAAACATAATTTTTACTTAAAATTTAAAATTCTTCAGTTTAATATTAGATTTTGCATTGTTGCATCTGAGAAGCAAATGCAGCAAAGATTAGAAGACAAATGTAAATTCTAAGTATGACAGGGAGGTGTTTGTTATAAGATCTTGAAGATAATTCAAATGCTGGGCCCAGAAAAACTTCCCTTTGTGGATGGACTGCAGTGGTTTTAATGGAGTGGAAGATGGATGCACAACATACGAATCAGTAGATAAAATGGGTGTCTACGTGAAATGTTTGGCCCTCGCTCCTCTAACTTTTTACCTTTTACTACTCATTTGCTGTTTCTGTGTTTATATCTTTTGACTTTCACCCCAATTATAGTCACTATCAGATATATTCCCTCTCCTCTCTCTCTCTCTCTCTCTTTGGGATTTGGTCATTTATCATTCTTTATCCCACTGCCAGCAATTAGCGTATGTAACAAACCCACTCTGACTTGAAACTACTGTTCACACCTTGTTCATCCCATTACATCACTTTGAGCAGCGTGTCATCCCTGATTTTGGGTTAAGCCTTCTCTCCCACTGGGAAAAGCATTTCTGCTGTTCTTTAACAGATCAGATCAAATAAAAGACACTGTAGGCCAAACTGCCCTTTCAACTCACAGGAGCACCTGAGGACTTTATTGCTTTGTGGCCTTTTCATGATCCAAAGTATTTGTCACTATTCCCGACACACCCACCAGGCCTCCAAATCGGCCTGGAGCTGTGTGCTCCCCAGAAGAGCTGTGTTGTGCACAGCTGCTCGCCCGATTAATTCGTCCGTGTCAAGGCTGCCTGGCCCAGGGCAGTACTATTGCCAGAGTTTTCCAGTTGAATGAGAGGATGGAGGCCACAGGGGCAGTCTTCAGAACAGGTTATTACACCCATACTGAAAGGGGAAACTATACTTCTTTATTTTTCATTGTGCCCATTTCTTTAGGAATGATGAAGCCGTCAATCAAATTTTTACTGCGAAGTTGTGTAAATATGTTAGGGACTACCATCTCATTCGATGAATAGTGATCCAGAGAAAGTCTGACAACGCAGTGTTGAAAAGATCTATTTATTCTCTGCGTCCTTTTAGTATGAAACTAAGAACTTAAGCTCCTTGTATAGAGTAACCCTTAAACTTGAGTTGTCAAGAATTATGACAATGTTTTAGCAAAATATATAATTCTGTCTTTAATGTGGATAATGTGAGGATTACCAGGCACTCTTGGTTCTATATGAAGAGTTAAGAGCCTAACTGATAAATGACTACGGTGTGTCATGGGGACCTTCTCTTGGCCTAGTAGTAATTTGGCAAACCCGTAGAACATGTGCTGTGTCTGGTTCCGTGATTATAATGGTTTATGTTAATCTCAAGAGCCTATATAATCTCCCAAACTTGCACACCTCTCTGGAAATGAAATCAGTGTTTTCCCACAGTAGAATGAAGACTTCCGTTAGATGATCCAAGCATTAGTTATTGCTTTCATTACCAGTTCCTAACCCTCTCTCCCTCTCTCAACTTTAAACATGCAGAATATCTGCTCCTGTAAAATATAGGATTTTTAAAAGCTGACAATACGTGTGGCACTTTTATGAATGATGGCCTGAATTTCCATTATAGCACAAAATATTATTATATGGTTAATGGAAAAAGAAGATATCTCTAGTTGAAAGTAGTTACCACACACATATAGAAAGACTGAGCCATGATTTTAGTATTTTTATTCAAATAATACAGCGTTCAGTGGCTTAAACCAAATTATATACCCAGCAGCCCTGTGATGTGTCTTCCTGTAAGACAAACTGAAAGGGCAAATGCCACTGCGGGGCTGATGAGTGGTAGAGAATCAGACGCTGCTTTTCTCTATCCTAGAAAGCAAAATATCATTGGGATAGCACACTCATTGCACGGCATTATATTTTAAGACCAAAAAAAACACGTTTAATATATTCAAAAGAGCGGAGCTAATCTGGGAGCAAAATCAAAATTAAACTAGACATTGAAAGAAAATGAGGAATTCAACTTGAAGACTTGTGCTCACAGAGAAAACACGCTCCCAGGGATAATGAAAGGTCGGCTCTGAAGGTAGGCACCAATCACTCACAACCACCAAAGCAAGACATTTTATATGGTAAAAGCTGCGGGCGAAGGCTGAACCTGAAAATCTCTATGATTCTCTTGTAACCTTTGCTTGCACGGTGTTGGCGAAATGAAACCATTTTATAAAGTGCATTTTGTTACATTTAAAACAGTCACCTGGAGCTCTCATTTGAGAGCTTAGACAAACCGTTCATGTTTGAGAGGATGCTTAGAAAGCTAAATTCCCCCTAAACGAAAAAGTCAAGCCTGTGTCTTGGTTTCTAACCTGGTGCAAAGAGAATATAATTTCTGTCACTATTAAGGCCCTGATATTTATAGTCAAGGAACAGAAGCATTGAACCTAGAGATATACTTGCAAGAGCTTAGAGTGAATCAAAAGAATATTCAGTCTTGGAGAACCAGCCACGTGGGTGACAAGCAGCTTCATTACTAGGAGGCCACACAGACAAATGTCATATTTGTAGAGAGGTTATCACAGATCAAGAGGCATCATTTATCTGGGTCAGGAGGTAGAGATGCTAATGGTCAGAGATTGCCCCAAACCCTCTCCAAATATGCACACACACATGCGCGCACACATACACATGCGCGTCTGTGCTCATGCACACACTCACGATTTTATTATCTCTAGGCATAGAAAAGACTGACACTATAATGAGAGGAATCCAAGGCAAGTAAGACATTATGGCAAGGGAAAGAGGCGGTGCATTTTTTTTTTTTTTTTTTTTTTTTGTGTGTGGTGCCGGGGATTGAACTCAGGACCTTGTGCCTGCAAGGCAAGCACTCTAACCACTGAGCTAAATCCCTGGCCCTCGGTGCATATTTTTAAACCTTGTTTTTTATTCCTAGTGCTGGGGATTGAACCTAGAGCCTTACTCATGCTAGTCAAGCACTCTATCATTGAGCCAAGTCTCTAGACTTTGATTTTTGATTAAGTTTCTTCTTTTTGTTGATATGTTTTTTCAAACATTATCATAGATCATAGTTTTGACTGCTTAAATTACTTTCCTACCAAATAGTGTACCAAAACTACATTCCTACCAACACTGTAAAAGAATTCCTATTTTTCTACGGCCTTGACAGTGCTGGTTGTCTTTGGTTGTTTTGATCACAGCCAGCCTAACGGGTTTCCTGTGATATTTCATTGTGGTTTAATTTACATTTCTGTCCTGTTTAGAGATGTTGGGCTTGTTTACATTTGTCTGCTGTGTATCTATCATCTTTGGCAAAGTGTCTATTTAAGTCTTTTGCCTATTTCTCAATTTCTCCATTTGAGCTTTTTTTTTTTTTTTTTTTTTTTTTTTTTTTTTTTTTTTTTTTTTTTTTTTTTTTTTTTTTTTTTTTTTTTTTTTTTTTTTTTTTTTTTTTTTTTTTTTTTTTTTTTTTTTTTTTTTTTTTTTTTGCTATTCAGGTGTACTCTTATTATACTTTGTCCTTAATATCAAAGGATATTAAGACTTAAATACATGGTTTGCTAACACTTTCTTCCTTTCCATAGTTTGCCCAGTCATTTTGTTGGTTTTTCTCCACCTGTTACGACTTATATCTAGATGTGCTCCCAAAGCCACACCGGCTCATAGGTGGGGGTCTGGGACAACGGCTGGAGCACAGGTGTGTGATACTGGATTAATCGCTGATGGCACTGAGGGGTGTATAGCAGAGTGTGAAGCTGGCGGTGAAGCCTGGTGGAGGAGGTGGATATATATCATCTCCATCAGACCTTGAGCACTTGATTCTTCCTGCCTGCCATGCCACTAGCACTTTCTTCTCTGCTATGCCCACCTGCCATGCTGTCCTCACTTGGAGATACTAGACTGTGTGAGCTAAAATAAATCTTCCCTCTTTTAATTTGTGGGCATTGAATATTTTGTCCCAGCAATGAGAAAATAATTAAGAAAGATTCAGTATCAGGGAAGCAGAGTCACTGCTGTGAGTAGCTGACAGTGTGGTTCAGAAGGCTTCGGAATCAGCTTTGGGGTCGGGAGCTACAGCCTGGAGAAAAAGCCCTGGAAAGCTGGGAGCTGAGCTTCATGGGAGATTCTGGTCAGATATCTGAATAACAGAATGCTGATAGAAATGCATCCAATAGGGCCTGGGGATTTAGCTCTGTGGTAGAGCAAGTATCTGGCAAGCACAAGGCCCTGAGTTGGATCCCCAGCAACAGCCCCCCCCCGCAAATGCAGCCAGTAAAGAGCAGGCTCAGGAGGTTTCTGTTGGGAAGAAGGACTCCATGGCATCTGACTCCAGGCCATGTGTATTATGCTCAAGCTAAAACTTGTCTGCATTTTTCTCATGTCCGGAGATGCTATGGGAGACTGAGATTAAGTGCAGATGGATAATTAATCTGGTGGAAGAAATATCAAGGCAGTATAATTTTGAGGTGGTGGCGAGGGTACTCTAGGGGACTTCCAGCTACATGTACCTTGACAATCAAGAGCAAATGGCCCAGCAGAATGATCCAAAAGTTTTGCCAAGAACAGAAGCTCTGGTAAAATTGTGGCTTGCAAAGGTGGAGCAGAGGAGAATTTGCTTGCTGAAAAGTTTAGCACTAACAGCTAAGCACTTTGGAACCGGACAATAGAATAGATGGCAGGCAGACATCACCAGAACCAGCAGGACTCCACCCTTTGCAGCCTCAAAACTGCAAAGCTGAAAAAATAAAAACTGGTTCAAGGAGAGAGCCGCAGGGCACCATGTTCCAGAATGGCAGCAGGCTGGGGAAGTTGTTTCTCTAGGTTGGATTCGCAATGCTCAGTGATCCAGGTGCTCAAACCCTGCAGCAAAGAGAGAAGGAAGCTGGGCTACTGCTCTGCCTGGTAGCAAACCTCGGCACCGTCCACATGGTGCTTGTTTTAGGTGCATGCAGGATGCAAAAGACATGTGGTCAGGAAGGCTTCTACCCAGGTTTTAGATGAAGGCCCGGGAGGCCAGGCAGTGCGCCCCCGAGAGTGCAGTGTGCAATGCTGTGAGTGTGAAGTTGTAAGGGCAGTGGAAACCCCAGGAAGTTGGAGAAACAGGGGCATGGACCATCTGAGGAAAGCCACAAGGAGTGAGCAAAGCTGGCCAAAGAGAGAGGACATGAGGGCCACAGTCACCACACACACTGGCAGTGCTTTAAGCACGAAACCACCCAAGCTCTTTGGAGTGTCATGTCTTGCCATGATCACCCGATGTACTGGACATGGAACTGCAGGACTTAATGTTTGTCCTCCTGCACTGTGGTCTGCCTTTGCTCCCATTCGATCCCTATTTCTACCTTTTAGAATGGGGATATTTTGTCCATTGAAGGTGTTTACCAATGTGTGAAGAGTTTTCTAGTGGAAAATACCATTTTAAAATTCTAATATTTACACTGTTATTAACTAGATCAGTAATGATGGAGAAATTGTTTTGCCTTTTAGATCATCAGTGGCTCTATTTTTTTCAAGATTATGTATTCTTAAAGGGGAAATACCACCCACAGGAGGCAAACTTGTTTCTTAGATTACCAAAAGAAATCTTACTCTTCTATGTATGAAAGATAGATGTACCTATGATATATAAGCTCATATATTGTGAGTGGCTTTAAATTTTCAAAGGAGAAAAATTAAAAAGTATATCTAAAATGACTCTTTAAGAAGGTGATTAAAAAGATAAATGGTTGAGAGTCTTCTAGATGTTACACAAGATGGCTTCCGTTTCCTATTATTTTTGTGTGTTTCTTAAACAGTGTTACTAAAGATATTCATGACTTCATAAAAGTCTAATTTAGTTATTTTTCCTCTTTTTTCCAAACCAGCTTTCTATATAGGAAGAAGAATGAAAACTATTTTTGTGATAGTTAATTTTCTAGAGACTCACACCATGAGTATCTTCTACTTGGAATGATAAAAACTTGACTATTCCATATATAATGTTCTGTACATTTAGTTTAGGTTTCTCGTCTGCCTATATGTAAATATCACCAAGAGCTTTTGCAGACATCCTAAAGGGACCAAAAATAGAGCTAAACCCAGAGTAGATGCTGAGGGGTGATGAGATGTGGTGAAACGTAACAAGCAAAACTAAAGAAATTGATTGGAGAATTAACTTTTAAACACGTGGCTGTGCTATGGATCTTGGCGTGATTGAAATCTTGGATAATATTCTGCAATAGTGGTCTTTTACCCAAAAAAAGCCCTATAAGAATAATTGCAGAAGAAAAATATAAAGGAAGAGTCATATCATAATTTAAGCAGTGTCCTGAAGAGGTTTTTAAGCAGAAGTCGGAAGAATAAAACAGTAACACACAGGATAGAATAGAACAGTTATTCTCTTGCCTAATCAAAACTAGTGGCCTCATAAGGTGGAAAATGAGAAGAAAATGTTAAACTTTCTATCTATAATTTTTTTATAAAAATACATATTTTGTATGTATAAGCATTTTAATTAAAATATGAAAATTATATTTTAGAATAGTGTATGTACCATAATTGAAATCAGATATTATTGGAAGCCCCAGATATACCTTCTGTGACTCTGTTTTGTTCTAATATTCTGTGAATGTGGAAAGAACAGTCTTTTTTCACCCTTTTATTATTCTATTCATACAGGAAGACTTTGTGTTTATAATTTCTATCTCATAGAATGATGAGAATTGGTCATTTTAGGATATAATTATCAATAAAAATGCAGTTGGAAAACTTTTTCAACAACTGATTCACCCCATCTTCAGTGTGTTTAGTACAATTATCCTATGAGTGAGCCAGTTTGTAGACAATAACCTCATCTTTAACCATCAGAAAATTATTGTCTGACAGATGTTGGATGGCACATGAGTTACAAATTGCAACTGTCCCTGTAATTTGTAAGGAGCAGCTTCCTCCCCGTGAGCCATGGATTATGGTGGATGTTAGGAATCACCATCTGCTCTCATTCTTAACTCCATGTCTGAGTAATAAACTGCTCTGGTATTTCCTTTGCTTATTAATTCTTCTGCCTGGGATGTGAGTTTACTGTCTACGTCTTTGTTTATGTTCAGTATCAGCTTCCAACAACATCCCCTTTGTCCCTCCCACTTACCAGAGTGAACTCCCCTCAGTGTTCCAGACTCCTTCCTTCTTTGTACACACGCTTCCGTCTCAATAGTTATAAGGATGTACTATTTTGTGGACTCTATTATTGTATATTCTCATTATAATGCAATCTATAAGAACTGAATTTTTATGTCTCTATTTGATTAAATCTCTTCTGTTCAATAATATTTTTCAATGTACAATCTGATAAATGAATGAAAAAAGTGAATTTTTCCCCAGATATGCTTTAAAACAAGATCTTTAAAAATTGGTGGCATAGGGGGCTGGGGATTTAGCTCAGTGATTAGAGTGCTTGCCTTGCAAGCATAAGGCCCTGAGTTCGATCTCCAGCACCACACACACACACACACACACACACACACACAAAATGATGGCATATGAGAGTGAAAGATGAACTCTAGCTTTGAAACTGTGTCATTTCTCTAACCCGTTTCAGAGCCTCGTGGAGGGACACTTGACAGGTATATTGGAAGGGAATATGTACATGCAGATGGCACCAGCAGATCACCTCATAAAGACAAAAATAACATGACCTCCACAGAGCCAGCAGGAGCACTGGTTATCCTTAACATGAAGGTTAAAATTAAGATATAAGAAGTCAATATAAGATGGAGACTAAAAAGTGATAAAACTCCTTTTGCACCCTTTACGAGTAAAATAGAGATTTCTACTCTGTTAAAAATACTGTAGCAGAAATTGTATATTTGATGTTTCCATGCCTACTCACTCTTCCTACATGACTGACAAAATTTAGAAAATTATCTCGCAAACATGTGCTCTCTCAGCTCTTTGGACTTCTCTCTGAGCCCTGCCTTTTTTCAGGCTGAGTTTACGTGCACTTGCGTAAGGGCTGAGCCCACTCTGTCACACCTGTCACCCTCAGTGGCTTCGGAAGTGCCTTCTAGCGATGCTCAGGTGATCTGGACGTCCATGCAAGCACCAGTCCAATTCAGTGGAGATGCTGGAAGTACTTATTGTGATCAACTCCAACTCAGAGTTCAGACCAATTTTAGTGTCCAATAACTAACTTTCTATCTATTCTGCTGCATCCCTCATAATCTCAGAATAATTACTTTTAGAAAAATAAAACTAGTCACAGCTTTCATAGGAAATACAATTGAATAATTCCAAGGTCTTTTATATTTTGGGTCCCATAGTGAAAACATTTTTATTGGGGAGGCAAGGTGCTACAAACTCTATTTTAAAAAGAAATTCAGACAGTGGAAATTTTTGACACAATTTATATGTCAGTGAATTTTTACAGCAACGACTAAGCACAAGTCCACCAATAAAGCCCTAGAAGCTAGGGCAACTGCACATCATGCAAGTGCATTTAGTTTTCTAAACTGAGGACAATGTTACATTAATACCGGAAATAGGAACATTTGTGGTCACCGCCACAGATGGTGGCTGTCAGGACTTTCGGCATGTTTGTCTTTATCCTGTTCTCGTCATGTTGAGAATCTTGGGAATCTGTGTCTCTACAAACCAAACCCACTCACGCGATATCTTACTTAAAGCAAGGAAAATTCTGACTATTATATTGGTAATAAATATGAAGAAGACAGAACACAGAAGTGTGAGCTAGTTACCTCTTCCAGTGTCTGAGCAATAAGGAGATTTTTCACATTACTGAATGATGTTTCAGCTCCAGTTTTATTTTTGACTTCTTGTTCAATATAGTGATCGTCTTTATTAAATTAGAAATTATACATTGCTTGATGACACATTTATGCATTTTCACTATGGTGCTTCCAAGATCAGCTGTCTGGCTGTGCTATACTTAGTTCTGGATCTACTGTCCAAATCAGCGTTCAGAAAGGTCAGGATAGTGGCTGATTCTAGGTCAGACAGCGCCAAAAACTGATACAATGCTGGGAGTGTAACACATCATTTAGCTGTAATATTAGAAGCTTTCAGCAATGTTCTTGGCTTTCGTTAAATGGTGGGTATTAGTTATAGAAAGAGTAATATAATTATTGTTCTGAAATTGACCCAAGTTCTACAGCAACATCATATTTAATACAATTAATTAGTTGAGCACAGGGACATTTTCCAAAAAAAAATTACAATTTTTTATCTTGCTGAGAAACTTTTGTCTTCATGGATCAATGGCCATAAAAGTGCAGTTGTCAAGGCAACCACACAGAGCATCTGCTAAGTAGTGAGGTTTCAAAAGTGTGAAAACAAATGAAAAATCCAATTGGGTCCCATCTATACCATGGATAAAATTGACCGCTGCTTGCAACATTATGGCTGTCGCTGTGTGGTAGCTGTGTGCATATGAATAAACTATACAAAGAATGCTTTCTTACCTCTGTGTCTTTCAATCTGCTCTGTTTTCTCTTGGAAATGTCCTATATCACCTTACCTCCAGTAGATCTTTCCTCTGGAAAAATTCTATTTGTTCAAGAAATCTAGCTTAAATAACATTTCCTCAGGGATCTTTATGCCTTTTCTGAATTTGAATACAATTTTCTAACATTGCCACTATCATTCCCAGCATATTGCTTTATATAAAGGTTAATATATATTTGTCTTCCCAGGAGACAAAATGTCTTTTGAGATCATGACTTTTGTTGATAGAACAACACTGGCACAAGCCTGTGTTCAATTAGCAATTTGATAAAAAATAGCACTGTTGCTCTTGTGCATACCCCAACCATTGTTTTGAATCACATATTCCATTGCATTGCTCTTGTGTCCAATGGAAAGGTTAGCACAGCCATAATTGTGTTACTCTATCCAGAGACAGTCCACAAGTGCTAGTCAGATTGTAGGAAACTTCTAAAATTTCTTAGAGTAGTGTGCACTGAAAAATGGAAGAAACCATTTAATTAAACCAATGTGAAACAGTTGGATCATGAGGGTAATTGTTCTTAAAACAGTGCTTTTCAAAAATGGGCCAGAAGAATGCAACACATTATCAAATTATAAAGAGCAAAAAAATTGGAATATTCACATTTTGGACTGTTCCTATTTGATGCAATTTGTAATTTGAAATTATGTTAAAATGACATAAAAGTGTAAGTGCTATAAAATGCTTCTTTCTTTACAAAAGGCTAAAAGTACAGTAAAAACTAAATATTGAAAGGGAATGTATCACATAAATGTATTCATAACATATTGAAATTCTTTACCCAAACATTTTTAAGTGAAAGCAAAGCATAGTTATATGCCGTTTCATCTCTTTGATATGTTTAATCATTAAGAAATTGTTAATAGCCGTAACAAGAGCCGTGAGGATGTAGGCTGGAGCTGACACCTTTCAGGAGAAATTTGCTCTGTATTCAACTAGGACCCAGTTGAATGGGACTGGCCCTGTTGGCTTATAAACAAATTTTAAATCACTCCTTTTACTTTTGGGTTGCGGTTCTCTTTGATTATTTTTAAAATGTTGGTTCATTCTCATCAGGATTTACCATCTGGTTTCAGCTGTTCATTGTAGGTAATTAAAAAAAAAAAAAAAGATGCTGTGACCACAATTGGAAAAAGTACCAAAGCAGAAAACGCTGCTGCCTGAGGAAAGACGCCCCCGGGGAATGACGGGAAGCCACCGCCTTGGGAGGAACCAGCCCTGGTGGAAGGGTGGGAAGTGGCCATAGCCACAGCAGAGCCACGTCCAGGGCAGGTTTAACTAATGAAACACAGCTAAAGAGGACTTCCATAGTACAGCAGAAGAAAAGTGATTGATTTCGTTCAGTTTGTTAACATAAATATCACCTTTGTGAAGTGGACCCTGTAGTATTCAGATACAAATTATTACCTAGATAATGCATTTTACAGGATTCTTTTTGAAATTACTATTCAGATGTAAAAATGTTCAGCAATTAAAGCACAAACAAAAGAATGGGTAAAATCTTTCCACATTAATTTCCTGTTTTCTGAGTAGACAGATGACAAATTCACGTAACAAATGTAAAATAGGGCAGTGTTCTCAGGGAGGAAGAGAGGAAATCAGACTGCACAAATAAGCCAATGTGCTCTTTTCACCATTCTCCTGGGCTTCCGTTTGACACAGGAGCCGAATGAGAGCTGGCTGATGACTGGGTATCCCTGGAAGCCGCTCAGGTACGTGCATTGTGATACCAATGGGACCTCACATCCTGAGTGCATGTTTTAGCAGCATCGTTTCACTGATGTTCTGCCTGGGATTTTTCTGAAAAATCAAATGCTTATGTTGGATCTTCTGTCAGCAGCTGTGGCAGGCTTCTTGCGAGTAACGTAATAGAATCCCTTCATATATTCAGCAGGATACCTGTCACTAGTTGCTCGTTCTTTAAGTATTTATTGACCAGTCATTTTGGAATGTGTCTGAGAATTGGTCCACCTATTTGCAATTTCTGGAGAAGCATATATGTATTTAAATTATTTTATACAGGAGGAATGGTGAATAGATAACTGATAGGCCTCTACTCTCTGCCCTTTAATCCAGCACAGAAATCTCTAATATAGACAAAGAAAATAAAGATTAACACAACCTTTATTTTGTTCATCAATCTCCTATTCGCTGATGCTAAAACAAATGCAAAACTACTGGTTTAAAGTCCACAGTAGGGAAAGACTGTAATCCCTCCCCTCTGACTGCATCTCTCTTGATACCTCTTAAATTTAATATTTCATGAAAATGATGTTGGTAATAAATAAAGCCCAAGTGAGTTTCATAAATTGAGATGTTAAGAGATAATGTTAAATATACACAGAAATAGAAAAACAAAGTTTAACTGATATTTCCTTGCAGAGGAGACTAACACCTGTACAGTCAGGTAGAATAAGAGTGGTATACAGAAACAATCAATAAGTATATTCACAATTCATTCATTTTATAAGAAAATTTATTAACTCAGGATTGTACTGAACCAAAACTTTTGGGGGATTTGCCATGTGACTCTCTTCTTAGCACTTGTCACATTTAGCTTCTAAATAATTTGAGTGTATGGATTAATTGCACAGCACCTGCTATCATCATAATCCACTTAATTGCATTGTAATTAATCTGCCCTTCATATGCATAAGTAAAAATAGATGTTTTCTAACTTTCTACTCCCTACTTCTGTCTCTCCAGATTTGTGACACATTTCTTTCTTTATGCTTAGGAGCCTATTTAAAGGGAAGTTCCCAGATGTCTAGATTAGTTCTACTGTCTTCTATAATCACAGATTGTTAGAGGAATGACAAGAGATATATTTAGAATCTATGTAGAATGACATATATCAAATTTTATAGTTGAGTATTATTTATGAGACTCTTTCTAATTGACTAACACCTATGTTAAAATAAATAGACAGTGTCCTTGGCTGAATTTTAATTTTCTGATAGTATCGTAACTCTCAAAGTTTTAATTACAAGAGGTAGCTAATTAAAATTTTCTCAGATGATATTTCACAGCACAGATAGTTCTAGTGCTTTGATAAAAAGGCTTGCATATTTTAATTATGAAAAGGGCAGCAGTCAAGGAAAGCAGAGAATGGACTTTAATTACTGGCCCTTTAATGGTGTCTTGAAGGGAAGAAAAGACTTTTTTAAAAAGTACATTGCTAAAACTAAATTTATTTTTGGTTGTGGTATATGATAATATTTCAGCCTTTGTTTCAAAGTATCTAGGCTTCTGTTTAGCTTACAAACTTAGAATGGAAGAAAAATGTTTGAAAAGACAAACACCATGTGAGAATCAAAACTATACCAAAGATTAAAAAAAACAGAAAGAGAGAGAAATATGTATCTTTTGTAAAGGTCCAGATATCTTAGAAACATTGTATTGGTCAAACATCACTGGAACAGAATACCTGATGTGAAAGAAGATGTAAAGATTTATTTTGGCTCATGGTTTCAGAGATTTCAGTCCATGGGTTAATGGTTCCACTGTTGTGGGCCTGAGATGAGGCTGAGCTTTATGATGGGAGGGAGGGAGAGAGCAAACATCTCACCCCATAGCAGTCAGGAGGCAGAGAATGTGGGACAGACCCAGAGAAGATGTGCGCCACGATCAGATATAGTTCCCGAGGTCACGTCCCCATGACCCACTCCCTTCAGCTAAGTGGGTCATGGCTCCAGGACCCACTCCTTCACCTCCCTTCAGGAGGTGACCCACCTCCTACGTTTTCTGGACCGCCTCCTCATGCCATCAATTACGATCTTGCCAGTGCATTAGTTCCTGGATAAAGTTAGGGTTCTCATGACCAAATCACTTTGCCATATCCTGTAAGTTCCGAGTGTATGAGACTTTATGGGGGTGTATTTTAAATGTAAGCATAAAAGAAATTGCTCCTTTTCCCATTATTTAAGGGAAAACACTTGAGGATATTTGCATTAAAATTAAAATATGGGCGAACAAAAGAGTCTGAAGAAATTGAGGAGTAAATGCCTTCTAGTGAACACTCAGGATAGTACTTTTTTAAATTGTTTCTGTTTGTCCTCATCTCATTTGTTCCAAATTCCTGGGTTTCTGTGTATAATTTTCACAACTGATTTATTTGATGACTACTTTGCATCTAATTTAGTAGAAATTAGGGGGGCATTTAAGATACATTGATACAGTGTTGAGTGTCACTTTTTAATACTTGGATTTTAAAAGACCAAAAACATTTCACCTGAGAATGTAGCAACTTATTCAAATAAAACCAACCCAAGGATGAAGACACATGGATGAAAATCTGACCTGCTCAGGAAGCTGAGGCAGGAGGCTCGCTTGAGCTCAGGAATGTGAATGTATTGTGTTCATCATAGAGAGAACACATTTCAAACAAAACAAAACAAAAGAAAACAAAGCACAACTTGCACTGGTTGGTACTATAACTTCAGTTCTCTTTTCTAAGGTGGAGTTTTAGTTAGTGACAAATTCCATAGAGTGATCCTGAATAAATTATTTCTTACCATAGCAAGGGTTAAATTACATTAGATAAGATCTTTGTTTCTTATGTTTATGGCAAACTGCTACTGAGCAGTCTCTTCATTATTAGCCAGAGATTGTTCTTTCTGGACTGTGCTTTCACCTGCTTGAGCTATAAAATATCACCCCTAATTCCTAATCTCGCAGGCTACTCATTTGCTCTTAATTTTAGCTGAAAATTCCCTTTCATTTTGAGGAAGCAAAGTTTACTCCATGTCTTTTCCCTTGATATTTCCGTTGATAATGCATCCAGATAATGGTTATCTGGATATCTAAGCACAGCAATAAACACATAAAGATGGAAGCATAATGTCGGGCATGCGAATTATCTGCATTTGGGGTGATAGGCAGAGAACACGATTTACCCATCATGTAGTAGTTCCCAGCATTGACCATAATATGACAGGGTGACTTCAGATGGTAGTTGAATCCCATGCACCCTTCTGGGAATGAACACTGTACAGTATGTTGTTGTTGTTTTCTCTAAAATGAAAAAAAAAAAAAAAGAAACTCATTCAAAAGGAAAGAGTGGTAGAATGTTTAAAATAAAGACAACAGGTCAAGTCAAAAATCATCCTGCCAAAATATCTAAACCTATATTTTGGAACTAATACCTTCAAATAATGAGAGAGCTTTAAATTACACCAGTAGTGATATTAACCAAGGCCATGATTTCACTTAAAATTCCAGCAATATGCAGGGCTAATGCCAATTACCACAGCAGTGGTCTCAAAAATCCATCCCTTCAAAATACAGCAGCATTTCTGCAGATGGGTGAGCGTAATTTACTGTTTCTCTGCCTCACATCTTCTTATGAGCCTTCCTGCCTGCTTGCCTCCTGACTCCTCTTGACAAGTGGCAAGTTTGAATACCACCACAAGTCTTCCAAATTTTCTTGAAGTCTCACCAACCCAGTTGGGCACGTATCGAGTACTAAGGATTCTGAATACATAAACCCAGAGGGCAAAAATTCTTTCCTAAAAATTACTACTATAGAATAATGAAAAATACAGAACTACATAAACATCTATGGCATTGAAGAATGGCCACAATGATATAACACAGTATGAGACTTAGAAGGAATACATTGGTGACTTAAGAAATGATCTGGAAAGTTTCTGTGAAGTTTCAGAATATAAGTGCAACTTTGAGGTATCTGCTCTTTCTGGTAAATTTGGAGCAGAAACAGCTTAGAAGGTACTGGAGGAAATAAAAAGCTCTACACTAGTCAGGCGTGGTAGTGAAGACCTGTAATACCAGAATTTTGGGAGGCTGGAGCAGTAGGGTTATTGCAATCTCTAGTTTAACCTGGGCAACATAGTGACTTAGTGAGACCCTGACTCAAAATAAAACATTGTTTAGAAAAGAGCTGGGTATGCATCTCGGTGAAGGTGCTGGCTTACACTTCCATGCTAGAAAAATGATCTGTCCTGCTGAATGTTTCTACTACTCAAAAATTTGTAAAACCCTTTTCACCTCACCACAGCAGTATTGTGGGAGGGAGCATGTCTCTGGATCAGGATTCAGAGAATTTTGCTTGCTTTCCTGAGCAGTAGGGAAAACTCTTCACCAGGTATATTTTGCATTTCCTTTCTAAAGTTGGGGCAGTGCATATGTTTTATATTCTCGAAGTGAGAGTTGGGGAGAAAATTGGAGGAATTGAATGTATTCTTAGGTAGAAGCGAGACTGCAAATGAAAACTGCAATTTCTATTAAGTAAAATGACTAGATGGGTGGGAAATGTTGGGCTTATTAAGTATGGCTATCTACTACTGACCTTTCCTAGTTAATTTTATGATTTTTACATTAGTGATTCCTGGTAAAAAAGGCAGTAAAATATGAAGTGGATCCAAATTTTAATAGCTAAATTTTATGTAATACTGAGTTGAGGATGGAATCTAATGTCTGTTAAAAATGATGTAAGAAATCAAACATATTAAAACTTTATGCAACGTGCACACCATATATATCAGAATAATGTACATTTAATTAGCCAATGTCTCACACATTTCTATATTTATGTACATTATCTGATTGTATATTGTTCATTGATTTCTCAACTATAAAATTATAAAATATTGCTTTTTATACATTATACAAAAATAATTTAGTCCTTTTCTTACATGACTTATTTAAGTATGATTAAACATTGATGGTATAACAATTCTAAGTTACTGGATTGCTTTCAAATTACAAACATGTCTATCAAGTTTCTTCCATTTATGAAGTGTAAATTTGAATGAATTTCCCAAAGAATAAGTTGTAGTTGCTTATGTTTCAAATCTCTGCTGTATTGTTCACTTACTTCCGGTGCAAATCACAATAAAATGTATTCATATCATGAGGAATAGAGAGAATCTGAGAAGCTATTTCTACATCAAGATGAATAATTACAACTCATCTGTACACAGATATTACTGTAGCCCTATGTTATATCCACCTACATCTAAGATAGGGTCTTAGTTGCCATTAATACCCAAAGGAATAATAAAACTGAGGGAAATTAAGTACTTTTGTTCAGTGAACCATACTAAGGATTCTGTTTCTTAGTTTGCAATCATCCTTCCTATCACAAACAAAACTTATGAAGGGTATGCCACGTAGGATAATATGCTCAGGCAGCTGCAACAAGACATCATAGATTAAGTGGTTTAACCAACAAAACAGTATTTGTTCATAATTTTGGAAACTGGAAATCCAAGGTAAAGGTCCCACAGGGGAAAGATCTAGTAAGAATTCCCTCCATGTGTTACATATGGATGCTTTTTCCATCCACATCTTCTTGTTAAAAGGGAATGTATCCAATTTTGTGATCTCCACTATCACGACCTCATCAAAATGTAACGGTCTCCTAAATGAATCATTTCCAAGTAACATCACATTGGGGTTAAGGCTTCTAGAGATGCAGTTTGAATACAATTCACTCTGTGTGGTGGACTTATTGTGGTCAGCTTGAGCCGGAATGCCCAGCTGGATTGAGTTGCTGTGGTTCTGGGCGTAGAAGATCCACCCGCGGACTGCTGCCAACACAACATGAAGGAGAAAGAGACCAAAAGATAGGAGCTGGCTGTTTCCCAAGAGAAGGTGTGTTGTGGCTGGTTCTCCAGAATTGACTTTGGCTGTTCTCATCACAGAAGGAGCCTAGAACCTTGCTGTTGTCGAGGATGGCTGCTGTTTCCTTCAGGGAAGCTCAGTTCTTTTTCTCCACCGCGAGTGTCATATCCTGCTCCCAGTATAGATTTCTTTAAACTTTCAGTGCAGATACAGACTTACACAGGACAGTGCTTCGGGCTCCCAGCCCTTGACTGGATCTTTCTGATCTCCAGTGACTAGCTAGATATTCCTGTATTTGGCTCGTGTGTGTGAATATTCTAATGTATACGTATCCTGTATCTTCTCTCTTGTAAACCATTGACTCTAGAAAGGTAATTTATACACTCTACAATGTCGATCCATTATCATTATACCCTTAAATCTAACAAACTAAGTATGATTGGCTTTGTTCCTGCTAATTATTCTCTTTATTTAGAAAAAAATTCTCATACTTGAGAAAGCTCTGCATATTAATAGTGCGGAAAATGAATTCAGCAAAAAGCCATGTCTATTTTACTTCAAACTTTTTGGACCTTTAAATCACAAGCTGAGATAAATAAGGTTTGGAAATATTATGTACAAAATGAAAACAGAAGACAGCTTAGAAGGAGGAAGGAGAAAGCCTGAAAACTAAGGAAAGATAGTGTGATACTCAGAGTATAACACGGAAGGAGGTACAGGGGACTGGTGAAATAATGTCCAAAGAATCTGGGTAATAGTCACCGATGTTTAGAAGAAAATATCCTAAGTTATAACAAATATGATATATTGAGGAAAATTTTAAATGTGTTTGATTTTTTCTTTCAGAGTTCTGAGAATAGTAGCTAAAAAGGAGGGAAAAATAATGAAGTACACATTTCCCAAGAGTAAATGGATGATGTGCCTAAAATAAAGATCACGGATTCTGTGAGCAAAGAGACAGATGAAACAGGGGAATAGGAAGGGCAGACCAGACTGAAGCTCACCAGATCTGAGCCTCGTTTACTGCATTTACACTCACCAGACTTTCGTTCCTGGAAGTGAATGCCTGGCCACCAGTGTCTGGGGAATGCCAGTCTAGCTGGGGAAAATGAGACCCATTGTCTTCCCTTTGTGTTGTATTGCTTGCTCTTAATCGTACTTCAGTGTGACTTGCTCTTTGTCTAATTAAAGCATAAAGCATAGAAACGCACACATTCACTCATCAATTTGAAGAACAATGAGGGACTTTAATTGATTGAATCTGACTTCATGTGGGAGTTGCTCTGACTGAGGCAAAACTCAGTGAAGGTTGGAGAAGGGATGTGCCTTGGGCAAAATCTAACTGCTTTACATTTCTTCCATGTCCCCAAATTATAGAACTTACTAAGTTGGGCTCTGCAAACTTCCACCAACAACCTGAAAGCTCTGAACCAAAGTGTCTCAGGATAAACAAGGCCAATAAGCACAGAGTGAGCAACATCCTGTCCTACAGAGGGTGGTGGTTTTCATGTTGTTTGCATAGGTTTTATTGGAAGATGCTGCGGATCCTGTCAGGAAGGAGGCAGGAGGGGAATTAGAGCTTACGAGGTAGAATTGTCTGGGAGTCTGAGACCCCATATCACATTATTCTCCTTGGCAGTGTGACATTTGCTTACTGCTTTGTATTTCTGAGTATCTGATATCAGAATCCAAACTAGAACATAGACCGTTGAATGCCCACATGTCATAAATCATGTAAAGTGTATATAAAAATACAGGATGCCCTTCAGTAATCTCATTGCCACTTGGAAAGCTCCTTTCACTTCCTATTTTCTCTACAGCAGGTCTCCCTCTTTCTAATGCTCCAAGGATCTCCTACTATTTTCAAACAGCAAGGAAAAAAGAAAAACCTTAGCAAAGACTTTCTTCTATGTAAAAAGAATTATGAGGGAAGCTTGTGCTATTTGTTTGCCTTTGCTCCTTTTTCAATAGCTTTTTTGGGTCAGTGAGTTGATGAATCAGGCCTGCTTACCTGGCAATGTGCGTTTTGATGCCAACATTAAAGGCCGTCAAAGGAATCTACTTCTGTTTCTTGTGAAGCCATTTTAAAAAGGTCCTGTCATCACCCTTGATACCTTGTCCCACAACAGTAAACTATATTGTAGTTAGTCACTAGAAAATAATAGATATCTGCCAAGGGAGCCATAAATAAAATTTATCTCTAGCAGAGTGTATTAGATTGTATGCCGAGCATATTTTTTCCACAAAATACTCAATTCAATCTATACTCAGAAAATATCTGAAAGTTAGTTTCATTTCTTTGGCTTTATAAACTGAAAGTGAAATTTAAGTCTCTTCTTTTGGCTTACTAGTGCTAATCCAATAACTTACCGATGTCTAATATGTCCAGATATTATATATTCAGCACAGGAAACAGGTGTGAATAAGAAAGACCCTTCCCTCCAGGGGAGGGATGGCGAATGATGGTTGAAAATGTGGGAAGGAGAATAAACAAAAATTCATCAGCAATAATTTGGGTGAGAAAACAACACAAGGTGAGACTTATAACAGGAAAGATTAACCTTTCTTGAGAGAAACCAGGAAATATTTTCAAAAAGAACAAGTCTAACAGAATGAAGATTTTCCTTCTGGGTAGCACACATTGCCTTACTGTTAGGAAGGAAGGTAGAGGTGCGTTCTAGTCATGGAGTGTAAAGACACGGGGTGATCGGGAGAGTGGTTAGGAAAGTTAGGGAATGATAATAATCCAGTCGTGTTAGAAGAAAAGGTTTCCCAACAGGGAAGTGACATGTAACCAGCTAACAAAGGGGACAGGGCGGTCTTGTAAATGAGTTTGCATACCCACCTGAAGATTTGGGAAATGGTGATCCAAACTAATGATTTTTAGCAGATTTCTTTAATGAGAATCCTTCTTTATTTTGTATTCATCAAGGTATTCTAATAACTAGAAAAGAGAGTGGTACACGGTAGTCAACATGTGTGAAATAAATAAATCAACCTGGCTTCATTTATTTATTTGGTTTATGGTTTATACTTAAAAAGGCTGCCACATTGTATCTCCAGCGGTTTTTCCTACCTGTGCTCATGTGAACAGTGGTCTTTGCCATTGGGCAGGCCACGCTGTCAGAGTGCTCAGGAGACATTCTGCCAGCCACTAAAATATAAGTTCCACGAGAAGAGAAATGTGTGCCTGTGTTTTCCTTCTGCGATTTTTCAGGTGTGAAAACAAGTTATGAAGCATAAGAGATACTATTTAACTTATCATGCAATTAAATTAATTAGAAAGATTGAGTAAGGAATTCCATCAAAATAGAATTTTGCAACTCCTATCGAAATCTTTGAAGCATTAAGTGTGAAAATAACTGCCATTAGCAGAATGAAATACACTAGAAAAGTCAACTATGTAATGTCAGTCGACTAAAACCTAGAATCAGCGCAGCACAAAGTGAGAGTTTATGATTCAGTTGAAAGGGTAAACATAATGAACATCCAGCTCTGAATTTAATTTTTTTTCCTTCGTTCACTGAAAGTCAGCCTAAACAAGCCATAGTTTAAGGAGGAAAGAGACTATATAATTTACAGCATACCTATGACTGAGGATTACAAAAGAGATATTGCATGAGGTCAAGTCATAAGAAATAAGGGGCTGGGGATTTAGCTCAGTGGTTAGAGTGCTTTCCTAGCAAGCATAAGGCCCCAACTTCGATCCCCGGCACAAAAAAAACAAAAAAACCAAAACAAAACAAAAAAAAAGAAATAAGATAAAATACATAATCACTGTATTGGCAAACCTGTGCTTGATAAAGTTGTCAATAAAACTAATAGCAGTTTTGATTTTGATTTTCTTTCTCAACGGTAATGAATAAGCACAGTGAAACCTTAGGTAGGGCAAAAGAAAACTTCAGGAAATGAAAAATATACTATATGCTACAAACCATAATACACATGTGCTCCTACACACACACACACACACACACACACATACACACACTACCGTGTGAACCTAACACCAGAATTGTAAGAGGGACAACCTTAGGTTTATGTTCACAATTATTCATGAGCCAATTGTGCCCTCACTAGCAGTTTGCATTTAGTGAACAAGCGTAAACTGTGCTGCTAATTTCTGATTCTGCAACTAAGATGTTGAGTGGGGGGTGTGGTTCCGGCTTGAAGCCGTTTACTCTACACCAATAGTGCACTAAAGGTGCTCCTATACCATATTACACTCTGCCAAATAATTCATTTATTCAAAGGTACGAAATTCTCCACAGCCTGGATATCAACAGGGCAAGTAGTCTCTTTTCATGCCACAGGAAAAAGTGTTTTAAATGTTAAGCTTCTATTTTACAGCAAAAATTTTAATATCTCCACAGTAACCAGAAATAGTCTCCAAAATGTCCACTTCCTAATCCCTGGAGCCCGAGAATATTTTACATGTTGTAGCAAAGGGACTTCACAGATGTAATTGAGGTTATGGACCTTAAAATAGAGACATTTTCTTGAATTAGCCTGATGACAATAATTAGTTTTAAAACTGGAACTCTCTGCACCTGGGTAGAAGAAGCGGCAGAAAGTATAAGTCAAAGTGTTTAGAAATATATGAAGAATCCACTGGATATGCTATTGCTTAAGGTCACTGTGATGAGCAAGGTGGTGTGCAGAGCTGAAGGTGGCTCCTGATAACAATCAAGCCAGGAGACTGGACGGTCAGTCCTACAGTGGGAGGATATAGATGCTGTTAATAATCTGAATGAATGTAGAAGGGGATTCTTCCTCAGAGCCTGTAGGTAAGATCCAGGCCAGTCAATAACTAGATGTTGACCCTTTGAAAATCAGGACAATGTAATTGGCTGAGATCCCCAAGACTTTTAAAATGTAAAATTGTGGCAACAAATACACGTTGTTTTAAGCTGCTCAGTTTACTGCAGCTGCTGGATTAATAGTAAAGTGATAGAATTCCCAAAATAATGAGGGAAAAAAAAAAAAACCTCTTCTGCATTAGTGAACAGAAAATGGTCACTGATTTTGAAAAGCTCAAATTGTATTTAGAGGAATCCTGGATATTTGTGCTATAGAAGAATCCCACATACTGGGTAACTGACAAAAGTAGAAATTTACTTCCCATAATTTTGCACTCAGGAAAGCCAAGATCAAAACACCAGACACTGCCTTGTTGGGAAAGGAGGCTGTCTGCGCTGCAAGGTGGTATCTGGAGGTTGCCCCTCTGGAGAATTGGAATGCTGCTCCCAGAAGGCAGAAGAGTGAGCGAGAGCCACCCAGCCCCCTGGGTCACTTCTTGTTGTAATTAATACTTTCTTGAGGGTGGCGCCCTCAGGATCTAAAGTCCTTCCCTCAGGGCCCAGATCCCACACCTCTGCATTGGCCATTCAGCTCTACACTACGGATTTGGGGAGGGACATAAACATGCAAACCAGAGCAGTGAAACAGGAAACAATAAATAGAGCAAGTTATACTCAATTTATGATAAATCTTTTTAAAAATCAACAAGAAAGGAACTTCTGCTACTGGGAAGATAGACCAGATATCTTTATTTCTCTTCCTCTGTGTAAGCAAAGCTAAAATCCAGGATGAAACAAACACAAGGGCTTTGAGAGGTGGAGCAAAGAGGCAGACTGACAGGATACACAGCACTGTGTATCCTGTCATGGCAGGCAGGCTCCCCTAGGAGTCCATTCCACACCCTAGTGGGCAACATAGATACCAAAATAAATAGGAAAACAAATTGCCACTGAGGATCTCACAAGACTAAAAGTGAAGGTAGTTATGAAAGATAACAACACTGAGTACAAACAGTTGACATCAAATCTTATGTGATCTTAGAGTTCAAAATGATCAATTTATGTTACAGGAGAAAAAAGATTTATTTAAGGTCTATTTTTTATCTGATTTATTGCGGTATGAGGCACAGAAGGAAGGTTATACACACAAAGACAGTGAGTCAGGACACACACAGCATATTTGGGACACAGTGAGGAGTTTAATACAACTGAAGCCACGAATGTGGAGATGTGTAGATAGGATGAAGGTGAAAATTGGGGCCAGCAGTTAGGGCTGTCCATGAAATCCTTTGCATTTAGGGTTGGTTGTTAGTTGGTACTTTACTGGGTAGTCACAGAAGAAATACAAACAGTTTGAAAATAACAGAGAAACCTCGGTGCAGATATAGTGAGTGACTTCAGTACCCTGATCACACAAATAGGTAAGTCATGAAGACAAAAGAATTCAACAAGGAAATTGCAGAGTTAAACTGCACTATAGATTTAACAGGCTCAACAGACATCTACAGTGTTCCACCCAACAGCAGCAGAATGCACATTCTTTTCAGAAGCTCACAAAACTTTCCCAAAATTAACTCTATTCTAGGCCATAAAGCAAGTCTTATAAATAAAAAAAATGAGTTTCATGCATCCTATCAAATCAAAATAGAATAAAACAAAAAAATCAACTAGAGAAACCACAGAAGCTACACAAATGTGAATATTGAATAATGCACTTTTGAATAATCGATACAACAATGAAGAAAAAAGGGCAGAAACTATAACATTTCCAGAATCAAATTATAATGGAATCCAAACTTACCAAAGTTTGTGGAATTGCAGAATTAGTCCTCAGCAGGAAGTTTATAACTATAAGTAACTACATTAAAAAATTCAAGAGATATGAATTAACATAATCATGTATGTCAAGGTCTTAGAGTAACAAGAACAAACCAAATATGAAGCCAATAGAAATAAATAATAAAATCAGAAAGGAAGTTAATAAAATAGAAATTAAAAGACAATTACAAAGGATAAATGATATAAACATTTAGTTTTTTGAAATGAAAGGCAATATTGATAAATCCTTAGCCAGACTGACTAAAAGACTCAAATTAACAAAAAAAGGCAAAAAGATGATATTATAACAGAAAAATTAAAACCCAGAGATTATTAAGAACTATTTTTGTAATTATAATAAATTAGAAAATCCAGAAGAAATGGTTACACTTTTAGATGCATAAGACACATTGAAATTGAACCAACAGAATGTAAAAATCTCTTAAAATCTAAGCAGATCAATAACAAGCAATAAGATCAAAGAAGTGATAAGAAGTTTCCTGAAAAAAATAACAAGACTGGATACATTTAATACATTTTATCTGATCATTAAAGAAAAAAAACTGTCACCAATCTGCCTCAAACTATTCTATAGTTTTTCTTATATGAGAAATCTAACTAAAAATAAATTAAATAGCAAAATAAAAGACAATGAGAAAAAGGTAGATATATCATTTACAAAAAGGAAAGGGACCAAGACATGGAGTGATGGGGGAGAAAGATGAGAGAAAGGGGATGTCAAAAGTATTAAGATGCATTACGTACATGTACCGACTCCCCACAATGAATGTAATCATTGTGTGCTACAAGCACATACAAATAAAAATAAAAGATAAAATAAAACAAGCAGACCAGAAATGTCTCCAGATTCATTCTATGAAGCCAGCATTGCCCTAACACACACACAAAAAAACCACTCAAAAAAGTTTCTACAAAAAAACACTACCAAAAAATAGCCTTGATAAATGTAGATGCAAAAATCTCCAATAAAATTTATGGAAACAAAATTCAAAGCACATTAAAAAGATCATACACCATGTCCAAGTTTGTTTTCATGCCAGGGATACAAGGATCATTCAAAACACATAGATCAATTAATGTAATGCACCATGCAATAGAATCAAAGATGAAAATCACATGATCATCTCAACAGAGACACAAAATCCTTCCACAAAACTCAACATCCCTTCATGATAAAAATCCAGAAAGACATATGTATAGAAGACCCTTCCCAGAATGCAATAATTGTATATCACAAACTCACAACCAATAACACACTATAGGGTGGAAAACAGGAAGCATTTCCTCTAAAATTGGGAATGCCACATGTGGTCGGACTTTCCCCACTCGTGTTCAATATCATATGAGCAATTATAGACAGACTAATAGGGAAAAAGTAAAAAAAAAAAAAAAAAAAAAAAAAAAAAAAAAAAAAAAAAAAAAAAAAAAAAAAAAAAAAAAAAAAAAAAAAAAAAAAAAAAAAAAAAAAAAAAAAAAAAAAAAAAAAAAAAAAAAAAAAGGGACACCAATAGGAAAAGAAGCCAACTTCTATTTGCAGATAATAGGATACTTTACTTAGAAAACCATAAAAACAGCAAAAGAAGACTTTTAGATCTTGATAAACAAATTCAGTTATGCAGTAAAATACATCAACACACAGAATACCTTTTCTGTACACCAGTAATGAACCCACTGATGAAGAAATCAGGGTAATAATTTTATTTACAATATGCTAAAAAAATATAAGCCTACCTAGGGAGGTAAAGGACTTTTACAATATTGGAGAAATCTCAATACTTGATTTGAAAATATACCACAAAGCTATAGTAACAAAAATGCCAAGGTACTGGCACAAGAATGGATATGGGGACCAGTAGAATAGACCAAAAGACACAGAAATAAACCCATAAAATTAGTCATCTGATTCTTGAGAAAGGGAACAAAAACATATTGGGGAAAAGATAGTCTCAGAAACAAATAGGGACAGTCAACTGAATATCCACATTACCACTAGATTCCTATCTTTCACCCTGTAAAAAAATGAGTTAGACAACTATAAGACCCTGAATTTAAAACTAAGAGAAAGACACTTAGAGGAAACACTTGGAGTCATAAGAACAGGTGAAGACATTCTGAATAACCTGAACAGCCACGCAATTCACAAAAATCAAACTATGGAAAAAACGTCGGTGTCTTTACACAGAAAAATGGGTAGAGAAAATGTGATACAGATACACAATGGGATACTATTCAGCCATGGGGAACAAAATCATGTCAATTTGGGGGAAAACTGGCAGATTTCAGATCATTATTGTGGTAGACTCACTGTGTTTGACGTAAGCAGGAACACCCAGCTGGGATGAGTTAGTAGGTTCTGGGCGTAGAGGATCCACCTGAAGGCTATTACCGGCACAATATAAAGGAAGACTGCCGGCCGCCATCTTCTGTTCGGGCAGAAGATGGCGGCCGGCTGTTTCCCAAGAGAACCTCTGTTGTGGCTGGTTCTTTTGAAGGGAACTCGGGTGTTCTCATAGCAAAAGGAGCTCGGGGCCTTGCTGTCATCGGGGATGCCTGCTGTTTGCTTCAGGGGGGCTCCGGTCTTCATCTCTGCTGTGAGTATCATATCCTGATTCTAATATAGATTTCTTCAGCCTTTTCGTGAGAAGATGGATGTACATGAGACATTGCTGTGGGCTCCCAGCCCTTGATTGGATCTTTCCAGTCTCTAGTGCATAGATAGGCGTTCTGCACTCTTCCTGCATTTGGCTTGTGTGTATGAATGTTGTAACTTGTACTTGTCCAGTACTAAATCTGCTCTCTTGCAAACCATTGACTCTAGAAAAGTCACTAATACAGAAACTGGTACCAAAGAAGTGGGGTCTTTGCTGTGACAATGCCTGGTCATCTGGCTTAAGAGCCTTTGGAATTAATTTGGAAAGGTTTTGCGAGTCCGGCCATAGAGGCAGCCCTGGAATGCTCTAAACTTAGTACATGGGAGACTCTGGTCAGAGCTCGGAAAACCAGAGTAACTGACAGAAATGCTGCTGTTTGGGATGAGGCTTGGAGGCCTCTGTTAAGAAGGTCTGCATTTGATGCTGGATACATGTGTGCTTTGGCAGAGGTTGGTCTGCATTTTGCTTATGTTTGGAGATATTGCCTGGGTTGCAGAAAAATTTCAATTTGCAGTCTGGTGTTGGGACCATGGCATTGTTGTTGTTGAGGGGTTTTAGACGGATCTGTGTTGAAAATCAAGAACAGAGAACCAGCAGGGTGACTTGAAGCGTTTGGCCAGAAGGGAGTTGTGGATTGCAAGAATGAACAGAGGAGAACTTGGTTGTGGAGAAGAAACAGGATAATAGAAAAATGACCTCAGGCCTTTGACCAGAAGAGAAGAGTGTATCTGGGGTGCGGGAGATCCTTTGGGGCATCTCTTAGTGTTGCCATGCTGTTGTTAAAGTTAATGGGAACCAAAGAGTTTTAAAATTTGAAGCCACTTTTTTAATGTGAATACACTGTATTGGTATATTGTACTTCATAAACAAATTATTTATTGTTTTAGAATAAGCAAGAGACAGAATGAAGTTGTTTGTATGTACAGCTGTAGTTTTTGGACACCTGTTTGTAATCAGTATTGAGACTCCTTTGAATATTTGTTTCTGGTGTAGGAATGAGTGCAATAAGAATTGTATTGTTAATGTAGATCTAAATATACCAAGATATGTTAACTCTTTATAAATCTGCCGCTGGAGACTATGGTTTAAAGAAATGTGTCTGTGACCAGTGGGAGATTATGGTGGACTGATGCAGTCAACTTGAGCAGGAACACCCAGATGGACTGAGTTGGTAGGTCCTGGGTGTAGATTATCCACCTGAGGGTTGTTGCCAACACAGTATAAAGGTGAACGGGAGCAGAAGATAGTACTCCTCCCGCATTTGGCATGTGTTTGTGAATATAGTAACTTGTGCTTGTCCTGTATTAAATCTGCTCTCTTGCAAACCGTTGACTCTAGAAAAGTAACTAATACAATTATACTAAGTGAAATAAGCCAGAATCAGTCAAATATCACATTATCTCTCATACATTGAATCTTTTAAAAAAATGGAATAAGGACTACAGAATGAAATCATTAGAGAAGAAAGATTCGTCAAAGAGGGAAAGAGGGAAGAAGAGAGATTTTGAGGACTGAAGTATTCTAAATAAGTTACGTATATTTACAGGTATTCCAGAGTGAGACCCATTATTAGGAGTAACTAATGTGTAGTAATAAAAAGTAAGAAAAATAAGTTCAAAAAAATTAAATAATTATCTAGATGCAGCCTGAGCACCTCTTACGTAAAAATTAATAGCCCAATGAACTTCAAAAGCTGAAAAAGTTTCATTGTCTCCATGACACTGTAAGTGGAAAATTCCACACTTCAGCACAAGTGACAGATTGATATCTAACTGTAGGCTCAATAAAAATATCACATAAAATTACCTTTAAGCATATTTTTAAGATACATGTGAAACATTAATGAATTTTGTGTTTAAATTTGGTCCTTTCATGCTCACTTCAGCAGCACATATACTGAACTTGGTCCTTTCTCCAAGGTATCTTAATATGTATAGAGAGATCCTCCAAAATTCAAAATTACTGTAGGTCAAAGCATTTTATATATGCGATGTAGCTGGAGATTTCACATCTTTCTCTCAACCACTGATGGAACTACTAGATAGAAAATCAGCAAGGAGATAAAGGACTTACATAATGAACAAATAAAATCTAACTGGGCCTTACAGAACATCACCCCCAACCATAGAGGAATGCATATTCTTTACTAGTGTACCAAATTATGTTTCAAAATAGACCATAACTTAGACTCCAAAACAAATATCCACACATACTCTTAGAAATCATACACACTGTCTTCTCTGCCACAATGAATTCAAACTAGAATTGAGTGAAAAGGCAACAATCACTCGAAGTGAACACATTTCTAAACATTCCATGGATCAAAGAGAAATTATCCATGGAACTCGGCAAATATATTGACTTGCTTGACATGCATTTTGTGTTTAAAATTACCCAGTAAGAAATTGTTTTTTACTATGCTTGTTTGAAATCTTTTGAGATGTATCATTATTACTTCTGTTTATTTTTAAAATTTTATTTTAATTCATTTTCAATTTAACTATTTGATTTTGACAATCTTTATAGTATTTAAATGTTCGATCTTTTTTTTTCAGATACACAATTTGCAAATACTGTCTGATAGTCTCTAACTTATTTTTATGACTTTTTCATGTTTTTAGTTTTTCAGATGCCAAGTCTCCACATAAGCTAGGGAAACATTTCACTACTGCACCATGGAGCTAAACATCTCCTTCTTTTCATCCTAACAATGTCTTGCTTGAAATAAAGATTTTAAAATTTGATGAAAACCAATAAACTAATCTATCTTATTCAGCTGGCAACAATCTACCCCTCGCTGTGTCTAAAAAACAAACAAAAATGCAGTTTTCTATTTCCTCGCAGTTCTGGTCCAAGCTCTAGGCATCGGGTGTAGTGATGGCCCACTTGCTAACTGTCCCAAGGTGGAGCAGGACATCACATGATGACAGTGTGCGTGTGCATGTGTGTGTGTGTGCGTGCTGTGCATGTGTGTCCTGTGACATGTCTCCCACTTTTTATAAAGCCACCACAATCCAACAAGTGGGACTGCACCCAATGACCTTAAAAGTTATAGTCACCCACCAAAGGTCTCACCTGTCAACACCACAGTCCGATTCAGTTCCCACCTACTAAAGGCGGTACCAACCTACATTCCTACAAACAGCGTGCAGTTGTTCCCTTTCTCCGCCTCTTCTCAGCACCTGCTGCTGTTAGAGTTTTTACAGTAGCCATTCTTACCAGGCTGAATGATACCTCATTCTAGTTTTTACTTATGCTTTCCTGATGATTAATGATGCTGTACAATTTTTTCACGTATCTATTGTCATTTATATGCCTTGTGTAGATAAATACTTATTTAGGTCTAGTGCCAATTTGTAATTAGTTTATTTTCTTATGTATTTATTTTGTTGTTGAGTGTTTGGAGATCCCTAAGTGTCCTGGATAACAACCTCTCATCCAGGTGTGGTGCTGCTACTGTTTCCTCCCCTTCAAAAAGTTGTCTTTTAGCGCTGCTAACTCTGCAGAAGCATTCAAGCTTCATGTGATGCCTTTCATCTCTGCTTGCTTTTGTCTCTAGTGTTTTAGGGTCTTATCCATAAACAGACTTCTATTCATTCTAATGTCCTAAATTAGTTTGCCTACGTTTTCTTTCAGAAATGTCATAGTTTTGTGTATTATATTTAAATAGTAACAATAAGTTTTATAGATTGAGTTGATTTCTGTCACTGGTGAGAAATAGGTTCTAGTTTTATTCATCTGCATGTAGTTACCCCATGTTCCCAGCACCACTTTGTGAAGATTTTTCTTTTTCTGATGTGTGTTCTTTGTACCTTTGTCCGAAATCAGTTGGTTGTAGACGCATTGGCTTATTGCTGGACACTTTATTCTGTTCTCTTGCTTTTTGTCTGGTTTTATGCCAATACTATGCTGTTTTTATTAATCTCTTACAATGACAAGAATAGTTATAATGCATAATTTTATTTACTACAGTGTTGCACACAATGATGTTGTGATATATGCAGTGAGATGTAATCAGGATTTTCTTGTAAGAGAAAGAAGACAGAGAGTGGAAAATCGTGGGGCTATAAAGTACCTATACATATTTAGCATGGTAATTTCCTATTGATTATTTTATTGCAGTCAACTAAATACATAACAAGGCAGTTTTGTAATATATGCCTGAAATATATCTCCTTGAGAAACTCGATTTTCAAAAGTGGGTTAGGTATGAGTATGAGTACACTGAAATAATTTCCTGCAATTATCAGCAAAGCTAAATGTTCATTTCATTTCTTCATTAGTCTTGGGAATGGAGACTGTTACTGTTTCTAGGATAGTATAATCTTCTGTGTGAATTACAGCATTTGAATCCCAATTCCACAATTTGCCTGCTTTTCAACTTTTGTGAGGTGACTTGAGTTTTCTCCTTCATTTTCTCAAACACGAAATAGACATAATGCTACATACTTTCTCAGACAGTTGTGAATAATAATTAAGATAATTGAGTAACCCAGGAAGACTTATGAGTAAAATGCCTTAAATAACAATGATCTCAGAAACAATAACTGTTAAAATACTTGCTTCCTTTTCTGTTTTTTATACATCTTATCTCTGCCAATCATTTTGAGACAATATTACTGTGAATATGACTTCTCTCCTTTATAACCTGTATAGATTTGATCTAGGGAATTAGCTTTTCTGAATCCATTTTGTCTGTAAAATTGGTACACTAATGGCTAATCCTTGAAGCTTGCATCTGAAAGTAAAAAACATGACTAAAACCTCCAACAATTGGGTACAATTTAGTAGGCATTCGATTAACACCAGTACACTTTTTTTCTACAGTTTTTACTTTGACTGTGTATATTGAATATAGGTGTATGTGCTTACAAGCATGAACACAAACATTCATAATTCAGAGCTTCTTGTAGAATTACCTAATAGCTTTCAAAAACACTTTCAGATTCTTTGACCCTAAGATGAGCAAAGAAGATGAAGATCAGTAGTTCACCCCAAGGACAGTGAAATCTTGGTTTGTGAGCATAATTCATTCTGGAAACATGCTCGTAATCCAAAGCATTTGTATATCAAAGTAGATTTCCCTTAAGAAATAATGGAAACTCAGAAGATTTCTTCCAAAACCCCAAAATATTTGTATAAAATTATTATAATACTGTCATAAAATACAAAATAATAAACAAATACAAAACATAAAGAAAAATAAAGAAGTTAAAAGTACTTACCTGTGAAAACCTTCAAGCCTGATGTAATGGAGACAAAAGTGAGGATTATTATATCTGACAACTTTCACTGTTACTAATAGAACCACCTCTATGTATCAGCTCAATGGAATCTTTTTCTTTTTGAGCAACTTCAACAGGGAACCTATCCAAGTACACTCGCTTTTGCCTTCTTTTGAGGATTTCACGGAAATGTGATATTGAATTGTTGATAAACAGATTCATTGTTCCTACTGCTATAGCCTTATTCAGATGGTGGTTTTCTACAAAATTCTGCACTATTTCCCACATTCTACACATCTCCATAATCTCATTTGAAGTAAAGGATTCCTCTACCTTTTTCTCCTATTCTTCTGCAGATGAGATTTCCATAACCTCTTGCTGTTTGGAGAAGACAGAGAGAGAGAGACTATTGGCTCAGTTGTGATCATGTGACCTTCAATGTCACGTAACTTTTATTGCAAGCCACTTCCGTTTATCAAGTTAAAATTCATTAGAAATGTCTGCTTGTCTTGTGGAAAACTTGTGGAACAAGTTACTCACAATCCATGGTTTTACTTCATGTTAATTTAAAACATGAAATTGTACATTTTTCTGTCAATTTTTTGGAATTTTACATAGTTTTACTAATAGGTCATGTTATATTTGGGGAAGATTATAAGGGGAAAAAAAAGGATCTGTATTAGTTTTTGAAGGATGGGCAAGATCCAGATACAGAACACATGTAAGAAGCTTTTGGCAGAGATCAAAAATACTCACTGTTAATGGCAAAATCATGTGGAGTAAAATAAGCCAATTACAGTTTCCTGTTTTTTTCCCAAGGCAGGGACAAAGAGTACACCCTTATTGCTCATCTAATATATTCAAACTCTATAAAAGAAAATTACTTGATACTTATCAGTAGCTGCTTTAATTACCTTTATTCACTTGGGTTAACATGTGAGCCACTTTGGGTGGGTACTTGATGGGGCAGTATAAAGTCGGTGAGTTCTGGTTCTTCATGAGTAATTGTTTTGTTCCCTGGACAGTCTTTTCATAAAGGGAGACTCTTAACCATTGAGCTCTTCACCCCAGTCAAGTTGTCCAGTGTCATCTTCAGGGTGTAGGGTGTGCTCAAGCACAGGTGTAGAGCTATCTGCCATGCCTCTTGGGGCTCCAACAGCATTACACACAGGGAATTATTTAAGGCATAATTTAAATCTCACCATTCAAATTCTAAGACGTCTTAGACTCAGGTCTGGTGTTTATAGTTAAAATCTGTCATGTGAGGAGGATTTTCATGCTTAGAATATGCTGTGGTAGATACTGGATTAAAAACTTAGTGTAGAACGGCTTTCTTATCTATTAACTGAGAAATTTGCCTTAGCCCCTCTATACCTTGGTTTTCTCATCTATAAAAAAGGATAAAACAGAGATATAAAGAAAATTGGCATAGAGCTGGATGAGTATTGAGAATTTCTATTAATATAATATCCACTAAAATTATTTACAAATAATAAAGCAAGTTGAAATGCAAATAGTTTTCTCTGTTTTTGTTTCACTTCATTTTGTTTGGTTTGGTTCTGTAAATAGATGTTAGGTGATTACTAAGTGCTGTTCGGTATATCTAAACCTGGAGACGCACAGAAGAATCTCCAAGGTCCCTAAGTCAGAATCTTACAGTCTAGCTAGAAGCTCAGTGTCAGGCAATTTCAATTTATTATGGGAAGCAGCATTGTAACAATTAGTATTTGGTTACACAACCAGAAAAGATTAGAGCTAGGAAATAACTACTTATTTATCCAAATGCATTTTCCTTCTGAATCTTGGGATTAAGCACTACAGGAATGTTCAGTAACGGAGATGGTAATAGCATGCTTGGGTACCAGTGTGTGGAAAAATTAAGCTTTCTTGTTGTTATTTTTATAAGTGCATGTTTACAGTACATAATGATTACATTCCTCATGGGTAGTTGGGGCATGTACATAACACATCTTAACTCTTTTTTTTTAATCCACTTACCTTCTTTTCCCTCCATCTCCTGGCTCCCTTTCCTATTGTAAACTATCTCTCTCTCTTTTAACCGTTTATCTTTCTTTTTGTTTGAATTTTAAAATCTATGTCCACATAGAGAAGATGGTTAAAATCTGTATGTAAAACACAATGCAAAAGTCTCTAAGTTTAAATATTATACTATATTATAAGCAGGTAAATTTTCATGAGATAAACAATAAGGGCTTTATCTACAAATTTAAAAATAAACTTCTTTTAAGGGAGCATCTGCAGTTAACATGTCTAGATGGTAATTGTGACAGTAATTTATGATCCCGTGAAAAATTATTTCATGTATCAATAGTTTTGATTTAAATGAAGCACATAAACATATAAAATTACCTGCATGAAATCTTTACTCATATAGTTCTCTAATGTCCAAGGTAACAAAAACTTTTGTTTGAAATATGTCTGAAAGTTTATTTTTCTCATTAGAAACAGGCAGCCAAGCCAGTCTGGATGAGATGAGATATCACTGAATTCCCTGAAAATCATCAGACCCTCCAGGTGCCTCATTTGGTCATATTTTCTCTTCTCCTAGTAGAGTAAATATCTGTCCCGTCACTCTTGTAAACAAAGAGTTGATGCAGTTGGCGAACTTCATAATTCCCTTGAAGTAACACTGCATTTTGTCACATAGTCTTTTTAATTACTTTGCCGCTTCTAGCATGGAACTTTTCTTCACTTTGTTTTTTCATTAAAATACCCCCATAAACTCAGATGTAAAAATTGAACCTCGGTCCTAGTGCATCTATGTTTCACAGTCATGGTTACTGGGAAGAATTTTAGACGTATGCTAGTCCTAACTTGGATCCTGGAACTGAGGCCTACAGAACTTCTGATTCTCATGTGATTAGATCTTCAATGAGTTAATTACAGTCTCCCTAAAAAAAACTGACATCATTTAATGAGAAAAAAATTGCAGATCAATTTTGAAAAAATGTGTTATTTTCTTATAGATGAATGTTAGGCAATAAAATTGCATTCTTATATAATTACTATAATAGAAATTCACTACTTTATTTCTAAAAGTTCAATATTTTATGTCTTAGTGACAAACAGCAAACATGAGCTCTGGGATCAAATAGATTTCATAAAACAGCCTGCCAATAGTGAGTGATAAGGAGCTAATATAGGCTAAGTAAATGCCATGCAGTGGGATAGGAAAAATTCCATACTATAATCAAGAAATAATCTTGAGGAAAAAATTAATACTAATTTCTAATTTCTTAATAGTATATGCACAATTATCAGGCTACACAAAAGGGCTTGTAAAAATTACAATTATTTTGCTGGGTGGTTTGTCAGTGTCTAGAGATAAAGACAGTATAATAGAGAAGAAGACAAAGAACTCCTTTTGCTCAGAAAATGAAAACAAGTTCTCAGTGATCATGGAGAGAGGAGTCAAAGTGGTCTGCTTAAGAACTGTCAAATGTGGTGTCAAAATGATGCCAGGTCTTAGTGTGGAAGTACCTGCTGCACCCCAACCACCAGGGGACCGGCGACATCAGAGACTGGTGTTTGGCTGGCACTCAGGAGAGTGCCGTGCTGTGACAGAGCCCAGAGTGAACAGACAAAAAGCCTCAGCTCCTAGTTTTATCCCGAGGAGAAAAAGTTTTAGACAGCACATCAAATGTCCTCAATTACATAGAGGTTGACCAAAGGACTGGCTACTGTCTTGCTTATTTTAGAAAGCTAACTGACCCATGATGCGTTTGTATTCTTGGGATAAATGAAAATAAAAGTGACAGTCTGAACTAGCAGCAGTCATAGGTCTTCCACGCGGTACTACAGAATGAATTGGTGGAATTTTCCAGATTGTGGCTTCTCCCTGGGTGGGGAAATGATGCATAGAGCATCCAGTGATCCGATGTTCCTGAAGCCACGAAGGTACTGACCTCAGTGTTGCTTGTCTCAGAGTGCTGATGTGACTCAAAAACTCTTGATACCAGAAGGTCACTAAGAAAAAAGAAAGTGGCTTAGATTAGCATGATATTTAAGAAGTCTCCAAAATCTATGGCCAGGTGGACTGTTAGATGACTTCCCTTGTACGAGACCACTTCGTGAAGACGAATGAAGCTGACTATGTTCTCTACTATGATAGTATTCGCTCAAAGACTCTTGTGAAAAATAGGGAAATACATTCCAAAGCAACAAGGTAAGTTGCCTGAAACTCTCTTTAATGAAACAAAGATGATATTTGCCTAACAGAAAATTAACAAAAACTGCGTAAAGATGGTCAACAAGATCAGGAGAAAAAGCCTGAACAAAGTGAGAACTTTGACAGAGAAAAGGGTTCTTGAAATAAAAGGCAGAAATATTAAGGTGAAGAATACAGTAACAGATTTGAAAAAATTCTTTGAGGGTTTCAACCACTGATTGAGCCAAGAAAGGATCAATGTAAAGACAAATCCCTAGAAATTCAGTCAGAGAAGCAAAAGAAAATAAATGAAAGAGTCAATGATGCTCAAACAACTTCTATAGCACCATCATATTAAACAGTTTTACAGATTTTAAAGTCTAAAAAGAGAGGAAACATCAAAAATCTTACTTAAGGAAATAAGAGTTCTTTCCCCATCTTAGAGAAGGAAATGAAAACCTCACCTGTGGAGGCCCGACAGACCCCAGTGAATTTTGAGTTCTTAGCCATGCAGACACACTTTGTAATTGAACTGTGAAAATCCAAGCACAAAGAGGAAATTTTAAAAGTAGTAAGAGAAAGATAAATTGTCATATATAAGGAAAATTCTGTGAAATTAGCACCAGACTTCTCAGCAGAAATCTTGTGGATCAGAAAAGAGCGGTTATTATATTTAAAGCGTTGAAGAGAAGACACACACACAGACACACACACAGACACACACAGACACACAGACACACACACACACACACACACACACACACACACACACACACACACACACACACCCTTCCCAACCAGGAATTCTATGCCCAGCAAAAATAGCCCTCAAAAATGAAGGACAAGTAAGACCTTCTAAAATGAATTAAAAAGCTGAAAGATTTCAATATGACAAGATATTTTACAAAAAATATTAACCTGTGTTTTCTCAAGTTGAAATAAAAGGATACTAAACCATAATATGAAAGAAAATGAAAGTATAAAAGTAAAGGGGTGTCTTTGGGTGTTTTGTCACTTCTGTATTTCATCAAGTGGTAAGAGATCTGCTTTCTCTGAGTTCTAGACCCTCTTTTTCACAGTTTCATGATTAGGGAAGAAAACTTTTTTTTTTTGGTTTTTTTTTTTTTGTAATTCAGTCAAAAATAAACCTTGGAGAGTATGTTGATTAGAACAGGGAAGAAGAAGTATCCTTCCTACTTTAAGTAGAATAGAAATGTTCTTAGAGAAAAACAATAACCAAATTAATTATTCTTTATACAATTCCTGCTTTATAAAGAATGTTTAATACATGTTCAGAAATATAATAGTTCTTTTTTTTTTTTTAGGGGCAGGGGGACTGTAGTTGTGTAGAACTGGTAATCATTGTTTTAATCCCAGCTGTTTTGGGAATGTGGGCGCCGGGTGAATGGTCTATTATTCACAAGTTTCTCCTTCCTTTACAACTTGATAAAATGCCATATTTGTTCCAATCCCTTTAGTATCCCTGAATACCACTTGCCAGTTGAGTTGGGGGTCTTGGATGGAGGCGTCATGCAGAGTAGAAATTGCAATAAAGTTGTCCTTCTGGTTTTCAGCTCAGACTCCAAGTTTCTGAAGGGTGTGTGTGTGTGTGTGTGTGTGTGTGTGTGTGTGTGTTCTCATCCATTTACAACTTTAAAGTGATCAAAATTGAGAAATTTCAGGTCCCCCTCACATATATGCACTCTTTTTCACAAAAAAAATTAGAATATTTCAAAAAGTAAACCAAACCTTAAGCTGAAATGAAAAACCAGCTGTGTTATTAACACCCATGAGAGAAATTCTGCACAAATGTATAAAATCCTGTAACAGTTTGCTCCAGCCTTCTTTGTCCCCGACCTTGAAAGACAAGCAGAGGAGAGATGAAAGACACAGCAAGGGAACCATGCTTCATCATTTTCCGTGAGAGCAGTTTGATCCTCTTAATACACATGTTCCCATCCACTCTGCTGGATTAATGTTATTCTAAACAGACTGTACCGCTAAGGAAGAAAGCTGATGTGCTAGATCCGTGCACAGCATCAAAATACAAAACTGACAAATCTTTGAAAAAATGAGAAGTGTCCCTTTGTACTACTTTGGTTCCATGCTGTGGTTGGCACAAATGATCTTTTTCTGCAGATGATACATTTTCACAATTGGTAAGTTGAATTATTTTCTAAAAAAAAAATCAAGTTTCAGTGCATCAAAATTATAAGTTGCCGAACAGGATGCTAGGAGCTCAGATGCTGCAGCTGCATCCATGCAGCTTCTCATTTAGCAGAGGACGAAATGGGGTAAAATGTGAATGATAAATAAGTGATAGTTAGATCATCAAAGCGTGACAACAGTCGTGTCAGCCAGCCAGTGGGCATGTTGGGAGGTGACAGACTGGAGGTCCCGAGACGCAGCAGTTCAGAGTGGTCCTCTCACACGTGGGCGGCCTGATTGGCAACGCTGGACGCTCCTTTCATCTGAGTAACCTTCAGCAAGGTAGCTGTTTTCAGGGAGGCTTCATCCTAGCCAGGGATTAGACAAACTCAAACAATAAATGATAAATAAGGAAATAATGAAGATTTCAGAAGAAAGAGATGTTGAATAAAGCCCGGGGAATGTCAAGGTTAGGAGGCTGGTTACAAAGATAAAGAAGGTAATCGTTCAGGAGAAAGAAGGCATTGAAAAGATGACATTTGAACATTGTGATAAAGCATTTCAGATTGAGGAAACAGATAGTGCAAAAGCAATTTTGGTGGGAAGAGTGGCTATTGTGTTGAAGGAACAACCACAAATTCAGAGTAGCTAAACAAGCTTGGCAGGCGAACAGGGATTATAAGGTCAAAGAGTCCACAGACAACTATGTTTGATACGACTCTTTCAGCTATGTGAGATCATGGGCAGTCATTTCAGGGCTTTAACCAAAAAGACATAGAAACCTTCTATCAAAAGCAGAAGGAAATCTAATTGAATTAAATGATAAAAAATTATGATAATTCTGATTATGTATCACTCATTTTTTGCATGTCATTT
>PVJO010015155.1:0-46043 GCA_004026905.1 Hystrix cristata | reverse complement strand
TTAGGAATCTATCTAACAAAACAAGTAAAAGATCTTTTCATTGAAAACTACAGTACTCTAAAAAAGGAAATTGAAAGAGATCTCAGACAATGGAAAGACATCCCATGCTCGTGGGTAGGAAGAACCAACATAGTGAAAATGGCCATACTTCCTAAATTACTATACAGATTTAATGCAATTCCAATCAAAATTCCAACAAGATACTTCACAGAATTAGAAAAGGCAATCATGAAATTTATCTGGAACCAGAAGAGATCAAGAATAGCAAAAACAATTCTGGGCAACAGGAGTAAGGCAGGGGGCATCACAGTCCCCGACTTGAAATTGTATTATAAAGCTTCTGTCATAAAAACAGCATGGTACTGGCATGAAGACAGACCCGAGGACCAATGGAACAGGCTAGAAGATGCAGAAATAACTCAAACACACTCAAATATCTCATCTTCGACAAAGGAGCCAAACACCCTCACTGGAAAAAAGATAGCCTCTTTAATAAATGGTGCTGGAAAAACTGGCTTACCACATGCCAAAAACTAAAACTAGATACATGTCTCTTACCATGTACTAAACTAAGATCGAAGTGGATCAAAGACCTAAACATAAAAACAGAAACAATAAATCTCCTGGAGAATAAAATAGGAAGAACTCTCGAAGACATAGGGGTTGGGAAAAAATTTATGAATAAAACTCAGACTGCACGGGAAACAATTCAAAGAATTGATGCTTGGGACCACATCCTATTAAAAGGCTTTTGCATGGCAAAAGAAATTACTAATAGAGTAGGGTGAAAAATCACAAACTGGGAGAAAATTTTTGCCAGCTGTCCCTCAGACAAAGGTCTAACATCCAGAATATATAAAGAACTCAAAAAGATCAAACCCCCCAAATTTAAAGACCCTATCCAAAAATGGGCATCTGAAATGAATAAACATTTCTCAGATGAGGAAATAAAAATGGCAAATAAATATATGAAAAAATGTTCAACATCATTGGTCATTCGAGAGATGCAGATCAAAACAACACTAAGATACCATCTCACTCCAGAAAGAATAGCTATTATCAAGAAATCAACCAATAGCAAGTGCTGGTGGGGCTGCATGGAAAAGGGAACCCTCCTCCACTGTTGGTGGGAATGTACACTGGTCCAACCACTGTGGAAATCAGTGTGGAGATTCCTCAGAAAACTACAACTAGAGGTTCCATTTGACCCAGCTATTCCTCTGCGGGGTATCTTCCCAGAAGAATTAAAATCATCATATCACAGTGATATATGCACCACCATGTTCATAGCAGCACAATTTGTAATAACTAAGTCTTGGAAACAACCTAAATGCCCAACAACTGATGAATGGCTAAAGAAGATGTGGTTTTTCTACACAATGGAGTACTACACCACCATAAAAAAGGATAAACTAGAGTCATTTGTATGTAAATGGATGTTCCTGGAAAACATACTATTAAGTGAAATGAATCAGACACTTATTAGTACACATCGAATTGTTTGTCTGATATGAGAAACCGTAAGTGTAAATAAGGACAAAGGGGTAGAATAGATATTATGTTTTTAAAAAAAAGAGAGGTAGTATTCAAAAGAGAGAACTAGATAGGGAAAAGGGAGATAAAGAAGAAGGTTAAAAGAAAAGTAATATGAAAGGGGAAAAAATGGAAAAGTGTAGCTACACTTGTTGCAAATAGGGAGGGGTGGGTGAATGGAAGGGAGGGGAAGGGGGGAAGAGGGGGAAAACCAAGATGTATCATGTACAGGTACAAAATAACCTTGTTGATTATGATCATTATGTATACAGTGTACCAATACATGTTCTTGGTAAAAATAAAAAATTTAAAAAAAATCTTATAATGTTAACTATGAAAATACTATTCTCCTTTCTCAAAGTTTGATGTGTTTTATAAAGGTTTGTATTTATTTTTAACAATGTAAGCTGTTTCTGTGCTAAAGATCAGGTGGAGATGGAAACTTCTTGAGTCCTTTTTGAGCCTCTAACTGGGCATGCGTGTTCTCTTTGTCCACATGTATTAAATTGCTATTTAAATGCTTAGTCTTTAGTGCCTGGCTCCCTACAGGAGAATATGAGGAAAAAGAGGGGAGAGGGACAGCAGCCAGCATCTCAGTTCTATGCAGAACTACTAGCAAGAGCACAAGCATGCAAGCAATAAGGTAGCCAGTTACTCCAGCCGGGAGTGTATGTCTAGTGACAATGTTTGTGCCGCTCTCAGAATGCCCACGAATGTTCACAAGTGCCGTGAGTATCAATTTTGAAGTTACAAATTTTTAAAGAGCAGATGACTTCACAAATAGAGAATCCATAAATATTGATAATCAATTATAACTAGTTTTCTTACAGTAATAAAATAATACACAAACTATATAATTCACAATCATATTTAAATAGTCATATTTAGCAGTAGTAAAATATTATTATTTTGATAACAAAGTTATGAAGAGAGTCCGCTGAGGCCCAGTTCCATACCCTACAAAAATATACATTCTAGATTCCAGGCTGAGAAAGCTGCACAATTATAAATGTATCAAAATAAAATTAGTACCTGTCTTAGCACGTGTGAAGTCTTTTATACTGTCGTAGAATTTCACGATCATAATAGGCACTTTGAAAGTAACACAGTTTATGTGATCATTACTATAGCATTTGAACACTGTATTATCAAGTTTCTATTAATTTTAAATTTGACAGGTGAAGTTCTGCAAATAGAACTGGAGCTAGCTTTTATCTCTTTTGAATATTTAGTAGAAATATGTGTGTAGTGAATGCAAATTTCTAGTTAAATCTGAATTTAAGGACCAGCCTGATTTCTCCTGAAAAATACCTGATTTTAAACTGTTGGCAAAGAATTTCGAGCACCCCAAAGTAAATGCCTGTAATTTTTACTGGTCTATCTTGCACGGAGACTTAAAATGAAACCAGTTTGCTGAGGAATCTGCGGTCTCAGCATCAGATGGAAGAGAAACATACAGCAATATTCACTCCACACACAGAAGGAACCATGACATCGACTACTCACAATAGACGTGTAGGCCTGGAGGTCCTAGCACTTTCCAGTAGACTACAGTTCATGCTTTCACTCAGGATTGTGTCATTCATTTTCCTATTAGAAACTGAACTGTTAGACCTATTGTCAACCGTGATTTTGCAACCTTGGGGCTACCAGAGCCTTCTAGTAAAAGTTCTTTCATTCTTCTATTTGTGATACTCCACACATACCTTAAGATCTATCAGTAGATAGATATAAGATGAATAGCAAAGGTTCGAACGGATGAAAGTTTGGACAGCTAGATAAATGCATGGGTGAGTGGATGGATGTATCTATTCATGTTAACTTGTTAATGATTCTTAGAATGAGTCACCCCACTTTGAATTTCTTAGCACTTTTTGTTGTTCTAGTCAGGAATCTATATTAGAATGTCAATTTCAAACCCATGTTGACTCAAAAAGTTCTCTAAAAATATAAGGGATGACATGGATTCTGATGTCTCTAAAAGATTCTGATAATAAACAGGTATATGTAGTTTACATTCGAAGGTCTGCTAGAAATTCTTTACATACACAGTTCATTTAATCCTCAACATAACTTCATAAGGCATATGCTGTTATTACTGCCATTTAACAGATCTTACATACGTTACAAAGCTAGTTTAAGCTCATTCTCCTGCACTGAGAAGCAGCAGGTCAGAATAGTCCAGGCGAGACCCACGAGGCAGATTCTCTACGTGTAAATCCTGCACTTCCTGTTGGTTGCTGTGTGAGTGAATTTGAGTGAATCACCCAAGCACACAGCCTTGGCAAGAGCAAGGGCAGCTGCTGCTGGTGGCTCAAACACAAGTGTGTGTAGAAGCACTGGGAAGACATCATAATGGTCGGTTACTCAGGGATTATTTTCCGTCATTGACCTGTGTGGACGCTACCTGTTTACTACTAGTTAGTATATTCTAAGTGGCTATTTTCCAAGAAGCCTACAATTGCCTCAGCTTTTGTTACAAATACAAACGAGGAGACTCAATTCTGATTCTGTAAAGATGACTAAGAATGTCTTAACTGGTCTCTGAGTCATCTCTCTTTGCTTGGGACAACCAGCAACTGCAAAGGTGATCTTGTGGAACGAGACGTTAATATCATGATGTGTTCAGGAACCTAACTTTGCAAAACAAAAGATGCTGCAATAATTTCCTTAATCCACCAGCCTCAAGGGACAGAATGAGAGGAGAGTTCAGAAAATGTAAACCGTTTTCAGTTATGCAAATAATTATTAATGACAATCAGATGACAATGAACAAGTTACCTAGAAAGAACTACTGGATTAGTGTAAACATTTTCTAAAGTTTCACTTTCCAAAGAGGCAATAAGTCATACCTGAACCACTTTCTGGGACTGCACATCCACAATCAGAACTCTGTCCAAAGTTGGCTGAGCAGCGTAAATGAACTTGTCTTTGACATTGACGGCGGAGGCCCACACGCACCTCTGTACCTCATCTCCCTCAGCTTTGGGGCAGACTTCGTCCTGTAATTCGAAAGACAAGGCAGCATTCACAGATTAAACTACAGCACAGGTATGAGCATGTCAGAGTGAAATTCATCTTTGTTGCTTTACTACTTTCAACCTTAAATGCTAAATTTATCTATTGAAAGTGTTAAATAAATCAGTAGATAGAGCTCATTTACTTTCATCATACATAGAGAAATCAATGTCAGTGAGATCCCTTTCAGGTAAATTTCTGGTCTTATTTACTGATTTTTCCAATGAAATGTATTCCTTTTAGTTTTTCCTACTTGTTTATAACTGGACAACTTCAGAAATACATAATAAATCCAATGTTGCCCCCAATTCTCCCAGTCTCAACCTTGTTTATCAGAACATATCTCCCCAAACTACATCCAGAGCTTCCCAAAACACAATGGATGGCACAGGAGTGGACGTTGGTGGCCGCTCCACGGCACAGGAATGGACGTTGGTGGCTGCCCCACAGCACAGGAGTGGACTGGAAGGAATCACCAGACCCCTGGAGGTGACTACAGTCTTCCAGCTGATGCAAATTAGAAGCTGAGAGGAAGCACAGTAAGGTGTTTATTCACTTTGGTCATTCACTTTTCAATTTTGTATCCAGGTTAAATTTTACTAAATCTTTTCATCTTCCCAAGACTTTTTATTTGCTCCTTTCCTCCTGAACTGCTTTCTGCTTGATGATTGTAGAGTTTGTATTAATGGGCGTTCAGGACTCAAAGGCAAAAATGAACACAGTAATTCTAATTCCTTCTTCTTTTATTTTGTCAATAAATGATTGCTAAAAGGGTTCATAAGCCTTTGTGATTCATGCTGGGAGACACATTATAAGTACAAGTAAATTAAAAATATCATTTAACTCACGACTTACATCTTTATTTTTTAATTTACTAGTGATTATACCAATTTACTTAAAGTTAGAAAATCCACTAAGAAGAAAGCTTTGTTGAGCTGCATAAAAATATATGTGCAGTGATAAATATATAATGGTGATGATACGATGATAATTATTTCAATGTTTCACTCAGTCTATTATTTAGTTCTGAATATTAATAATTAATGTCTAATTCATTTGAATTGTACAACGAAGTTATTATTATCTCCTAAGCTAAATGCTTTCTTTATCCATTTTTCCCATTAGTTTACAAAAAACATTAGTTCTGTACAGATCCCATTTGCTATGTGTATTTAACAAACATGAAACAAAGTCAGTAACACTTCTAGAGCGTGTCACAGTGGCACACGCCTATAGTCCCAGCGACTGGAGAGGCTGAGGCAAGAGAATCTCTTGAGCCCATCTCAAAAACAAACCAACAAACACCCCACTTTCATTATAAATTTCACTAAGCATTCATTTTTATTTAAAAACAGTACCAACAGCAGATATACCACATGTGATACTCAGTAATTACATAAATACCTAATATTGTCACCAGCACAACCACTATAGGTGGTTTTCTGTTTCCATAAAATTTGGAAAACAACCTAAATACACAAGGTCTTCGAAACGTGAGCGTCGTGGCCTGTTGTCTGTCTCCCAGTATCAGGGCTAATTCGACAGGAGCTCGGGTGCCCGCTAATGTTTAAGGCCCTCCAGGGTCGTGAGGCGGGACACCCCGGGTGTGCGACAGCCGGAGCACAGTCCTCAGGGCTCCGGGCAGGAGCGCAGCGCCGCAGGGAGCAAGGAGCCCACCACGCGGGGTGCACACGGCCGTGCCCGCAGCGGGGCTACCCGGGCGGCTTCCCGGCACCCGAGGAGGCGACAGACCTCTCTGGAGGGCGCCGCACGGAGGCTTCAGTCGTCGCTTCCACCCGAACCTTCTCGCTCTCACGCCCTTTTCTCCACAGGGCGCTGAACGCGGTTGGCAGAGCCTACTCCGTGGAAGCAAACACTGTGTGAATGTGCACTTGAGGGGCGTGCAGAGGTGGGAAAAGGGGAACCCACGTTTGACGAAAGGTTCGAATATAGGGGAATTATTTAGAGATTCTTTGTCTTTGTACAAAAAGTATGGACAAGAGCTGCCAAAATAATGAGAAGTGTGAGTGGCCTGAGACATTACGGTCAGCCAAATAACTGCAGGACCAGGAACAATTTCCACCCCTTTGTTTGCTGTGAAACTACTCAACAGTAAAATAAACTTCTCTGCTGGGAATTATTTTCTATCTGCCGTAAGTCCCCCTGACCAGACTTCCAACCACTTCTACAAAGCTATTAAAAGTGTCTCGACAGTCATGCGGGATTTTCTTCGCTTTGTTTTGTGTCATTATTTCTGATGATAGTCTATTACATCCTATTTAATAATAGCATGAATAGTTTTCAGAATACGTGTATTAGTATTTATTTTTGTGGATGGGAATTGAAGAAAAATGTTTTTGTCTCATACATTAGATATTTAATGGATAAAAAAGAAGATTAAAAATATCAGAGGCAAAAATAAGATAATACATACTGAAGAAGAAAACGGTCAGGAATTTAATCAGAGTCTCATTAAGTCACGTTTTATAGGAGCATATTGCACTTAGAGTGAAAGGAACTAATACAATATTAAAGCTAATGAAGATAAGAGTCAGTAGAAAAAGATAATTCTATCTCATAATTAGAACTTATTTATTCCCACTGGGTTATAAATATATTAAATCACATTTCTGGCATATGTATTACCCTCTCCCTAAATTTTAAAGGATTACAAAACACTTTACTACTGAAGGTGTAAGTTTTAGGTTTACAATTACAATAATGTGAGTGGTACCTGATTTGTTAAGTCTAAGCAGATCAAAGACAGGAACATAGTCACTGGTCTTCTATCACTACTTTGCCATTTTATTTATTGTGATGATTAGCTATCAAAAGCTTTGCCCTCACATCTCCAAATTCCCATCATCCATTCCTGGTTCACGTCCCCGGTCTTAGCGCATCCTGCACCACTTTTGAAGAACACAACTGTGTTTGTACAAGCACCTCCATTTTCCTTGCAGCCAGCTCAGTAAGTCCTTAACATGGCTCCTTCTTTCTGGTCTTAGGAGATTTATCCATTTTTCCTTACAGAAAGAGTTGAGTACAGCTCATTTATGAATGTATTGAAACTCCAATCACTCAAACATATATCTTGCCCATAAATGTGAGAAATAAACCATAAACGAACGTTAACTGGATTTGTGTGCTTTACCTTTAAATCATTTATCTATCCTTCTTCAGAATTTTGAACAGCTTTCAAGAATCTTTTGTTTCTCAGCCTTTCATTCTAAACCCATCAGACCTCCAAGTGGCTTTCGCTATATTATGTTTTCCAAAACTGATGTTTTCAAACTCGCAGTGTGTCAGAATTTCCAGTAACCCACTTTCATTTCTCCTTGGGCATCACCGTGTACTCACTTCATGAAGGACCCTGCGCAAAGCTATGCATGTGGGGAAAATGCGCGCACAGAGAAAGCCTCACCACTGCAGTATGATTTCAAGTGGCTTATAATTTCTGCTGGTTTCGACTGTTTCAAACGTTTGATTCTTGTGAAGTGTTCTTTCCTTCCTGGAAGGCGGAGATCAGCCCTTGAGAGCCCCAACACCAAAGTGAGTCCAGTGTCTGTTTTGATACACTCCAGGAGCTAGGAATGTTTTCTCTATCTTTTGGTGATTGGAGGACAATAGAAACAAAGAATACAGAGTCACGACAAGAAAACAGTACACAAAATTCAGGTTTATAGAGAAAAAAGCATATCAGCTACACTCATCTATTGAAATGCTGTTTCCAGCGCTAGAGTGACAAGGACTACAGAGACTGTAAACAGAAGACACTCACTGTCTGGCCAGTCGCTGGCCAAAAATGTGGCTGATTCCTATTCTCCAGGACAGTTCTACTCTAGATGTCATCTTAGTCTCTTAGCTAAATTCTGACTATAGTAGCATCTTTATTTTCTGTTGCTTAATTGTAGTTTCAGGAAAGCCAAGGCACACACTAATTTCCTGCTCTATTTTCTTTATATTAAACACTTGCGATGGCTCCTCTACCCTATCTAATTAATATCGTGATCACATGACAACCAGAGATGAACTTCTAGCCTTGATGTTCATCTGACTTTCTTATTTCCATCTTTCCTGAAAAATTTTTGAATGGGTAACCTTAAATAGATACAAACTATAGAACATGAAAATATACTATATTAAAGGAAATATTAAAGGTGACTCAAAAATTAAACAGATAAATAACTCAATAAAAAGTAGCAATATTTGCATGCATGAACACATACATACATGCACAAGTAATCCATTAGTTTAAAAAAATTAAGCAGTTGGGCAAAATTATAGATTGTTTCATGTAAAATAACACAAAATAAAATTAATAATAAAATTTATTTTAAAATTTATATACAGAATGTAAGTATAATTTACCTGCAAAATATCCTGACAGAAAAAAAAGGAATAATATTAAACATATAAGGGACGGGAGACCCAGGAGGATGGGGCCCAAACCCTAAACAATCTTGGGTGTTCCTCTCAAATGTAAAGAAGGGTGAATATCAGGTTTTCTGTATAATTTGGCTTACCAACACGTTATGCAATTTACATTCTGTTGTTTCCTAAAATTGGTATGTGTGACCATGCTAAAACACAGAAAAAAATTAAGGAAATTCTCATTGTTAAACTGAAATTCTAAGGAGATAAATAGTTGTGTATTTATAAAAGTTTATTGTAGAGATATAAAAAGTAAGCAATAAAAAATCAATTAAGTGCTCAAAAAGTTACAGTGAAATGTAAATTTTGAGAAATTTTGAAAAAAATAAGGACTACAGATTAAACAATCAAAATAACAAATCTAACTTGCAAAATAGGAAAATTGTATAATTTTCCATATGTTAAAAAAGAAACTTTAATAATTGTTTAAGCAAAAATATGAGCTTTTACAAAAGAACCCCAACAGAAAATATTTAGTGTTGATAATTCAAGAAATATCACTGTTGAGCACGTTATTGAAGCGATGAACTGATGACTATGTGAGGAGAGGGTCATGAAGGAAGACACTACATTTTTATCAGAATGTTTTTCATATTAGTTTGTTTTTATCATGAAATACATTAATTTTAAAATTCAGCATGCTCTGTGAATAAAAATGTATTTTAGACTTAGAAGACTGTAGTTTAAATCATAGTGTCACTTTGTAAAATCTCAAGTAAAATTTTTTCATATTTAATGATAACTATAGCACTAACTTTTTTATCGGCTTTTCAGTTTACCCTTAAGAAATTATCTACTGAAAAATTCAAATATCCTTAAACACATCATTCTTAAAGTGCAGAAGTGGGTCCTTCCTGTCACCTAAAAGCATTCTGCAGCACTGGCAGTGTGTTGTCTGAGACATACACGTGCCTCTGTCCGGCCCTGGTTGCTCTCCCCTGAAAGGGGCTTGACATACTGCTTGAGATCACAGTACTGCAACTGCCAAGGGGGCTGTGTAAGGTCCCCCATCCCAGACCGTGCATTCTTTGCAACTGTGCCCATCACCATTGTTTCCCCTAATGTCATGATTACATGCTGAAATCGAAGTGTTTTAGAAACAGTAAGAAGTGTAAACAGCATGATTTAGAGTGAAACACTAAACGGTTGCTTTAAATCCAGACCAATCTCATAAATTTATTCCTTCTGAAATGTACTGAGTAATCTTCTATGTAATATTTAGAAGGAGCTTGCAGTAGTCTCTTTAGAAAACTACAGGATATTATTGTAAGCACAAGGGACAAAAGCTTAAATGTTTATCACTCTATAACTCTGTGAGGAAAACCACCTTCAAATAGAGACCCACAGAGAGAAAAATAAGCACTTCAATGAGCTCTCTGAAATACGCAGTGGTAATGAATTCAAAAGGTGGCTCACTGCCTTTGTGGGAGAATGAATTGTCCATTTTGTGTAAAAGGGCTGATGTTTTAACAAGTATGTCTGTAGCCCAAGTTTGAAAAACTAGTATTTGGATTAGAAAGAGAAAAAAGTGCTGAAAAGGGAAACTAGAAGAATAATGGAGTTGATGAATCCCTTGAAGGCTGCAGTACCTGAGGTCAGGGGAAGAAGTGCAGATCACTGCACTCCCCATTTATGCCTCACTGTCAGCTCCTCACTGCCTAAGAACTCTGGATGTTGTGGACAATCTCTTCCTACAGGCAAATTCTGCTCCAACTGTATACTAATGCTATTTGTTTACAACGAAAAAATAATTTTCAAACGTAGAATTTCCAAAACTAGAATGCAAACATTTTAGAGATTCACATCAGATTTCCTGTACAGCAGAAAGCAAATTCAGTGCTACAGTTCATTTTAATCAGCCTGAAAGGCAGGAAAAGAAACTTCAAATTCTATGGTATAAGGCCTGTGCACGATAAGACATGGACATTTTTCTTTTCGGTGCCCCTAATATCCACTAAAGAATAAGTAGCGTCAGGATATTTTTGAAGAAGAGTAGTTAGATCTGTAAACGTGGCAGATGACTGAATTGAAAAGTATTAAAGACCAAGAGCCTGATAGACAAGGATGACACAGTAGCTGGAAACCAGAAGAATGAAAAAGTAATCTTGGAAAAGCTTGTCTCCCTGAGCTTGTAATTTTTAACATATTTTCCAAACTCATTTTAGTTTGAGTTCTGAATCTGTGAGTCTCAAATAGGATTCAATTGGTTTTATGTTCATAGTCTAAGTGACAAGATGAAATCCTGTGTATAGCTAAGATAAATGTAGCAAGAATCTAATAGAGTACAAAACAAAAAGTCAGAAAAAGATATGGAACCCTCAGCAATACATTCCCAAACCTGAATCCTAATATAATCTGACATTGCATCAAAATTGAATTTTTATTTAGAGCAGCCAAACAGCATCTGCAAGAGGTTTAGAGGAAGATTACATATTCCCTCAGTTTTTATCTAAACTTGACTGAACCCAAGTTATATTTGGAATCAGACTGCTATTCTCCTAAAGTTAACCATGAAGGTGAAAAGTATGCTGTTCATGCTTAATCTTTACTTATGGGAAGAAAATTATTCCAAAAGACACATTTAAACCACTTATACTCAAGCTGTACTATACTAGGAACCCAAACTGTCTTAGGCAGTAGACCCAGCAGAAACTTTAGACCACCTGATCCTGAGCTCACATGGACCCTTGAGGTTACATTTACCCTTAAACAATCCAGTGATAAATTACTGCATGAAACATTTCACAAACACTGAAAGAAGAGCACTGTTTGGAGGGAAATGGAAAGTCAGAAATATTAAGGCAGGAAAAAAATTAGATGTATACATCTTCAGAGTTTGCAAAAAGAGTGAATACCCAGGGCTGGAAGCAATGGAGTTTTTGGTAAATTCATATAATCATTGTTTCTTGACCACTTGTCATGTGTAAGACACTGTGCTGAGAGTGTTGGGAATAAAACATTAATTAAATTTAGTCCTTGATTGGAGAGGAAAGACAAGATGGCGGATTTCTGATGTTCAATTGGACAGGCTGTGGATCCACTTGGTCACACACAACTCAACACAGTGAAGGTGACTGTGGAGGTGACTAACACATGGATGCAGTGGACACTAACATCTCCCTTCATAACGCGTGTGGACCTGATGCCAACAGTTGGTCTTAAGAACCAACACTCACCTAATCAATTAAAGGTATGCAAATCCCAAATACTTAAGTTCATTTTACATTAAGAAATGAAAATAACAAAGAGATGAAAATTAGTTTGTGTACCCTAGATTTTATTTCATATATTTAAGATACAATAATTAAATAAGAAGTATCTCTTTTTTGCTATAAATATTTACCTACATTTTATGTTTAAAGTAATACACTGGAATCGATTTCAACAGTTCACTCTTTTTATATTATTTTTATGATTTTAAAATACTGAATAAGATGGTAGAATATATACATATATATTTTACATACCTACTGAAATATATTCATTTTCAAGATCCAAAACAGTATAAATGTCAGAAACTAGAAACTCACAGCCGTATGTGACAGTTACTCAATACGTAAAAGTACAAACCTATTTCTTACTCTTTGTGTTTACTTTTCCATAAAAGTATAGAAACTTTTGTTAACTTTTGTTTTATTTAACATAGTATTGCAAAGTTCCTATCCTTAAATTTATTTTCATTTTGAAATATGCATTTCTAAATTTAGTCCACATACAATATGACTGTACATTTTCAGTAACTGTGATTTGGGAAATCTGATGTGATGGTTGCAGTTTATATGATTAGGAATTATTTGTAATTCTTAGTAACTAGTTATTGATCCTTCACCACTATTGATATATGGCACGGATAAAGGTTGTCTGGTTGAAGGCAGTATGTGAAAGCTCTGCTCATTTCCAATTCCTCTTTACTGTTTATTTTTACAGAAAATTACATATGATTTATATAGTTCTTTCTATACGCTATGTATTCATTATCTATGAACGCATAGAAATTATATTCATATTTTGCTTTGAACTGGAGTCTCAGGGCAGAGTTGTGTGATGAGGCCTTTCTTACAATTAATCTCACTGTGAGGTTCAGCATGTGTGTGAACTTGTGTGGGAACACGTACAAAGCAGATAATTTTACAACTACGTATTTTGATGTGTACTTAAATTTTTCTGGTGATACACATAACTATGGCAATATAAACATGATTGTAATGGCTTATTATCTTAGAAGAATGATCTATATGATCCCTAACATTAATCGGTATCCCTCGCATGTAATCCCATACATCCATATATATGTATATATTCTGCTAGAAAATGTATACACACTTCAGGAAAAGAAACACAGCATCATGTTTTTTCAACAGATGATGTTACCCACGTTGGGGAGCCCTAGAGGAGGCTGTACATTACAGGAAACCCACCACTCTTCTGGAACAAGCGGCACGTGTGGCAATCTCAATGACGAGGTTACCAAGCAGCAGTTTGGTGTACTGGTAAGTACCTGGAAGCTGATGGCCACCACTCTGAGCACCTCTTGGGATTGTAGAGGCCAAAGGTAACTTGTTCATGATGTCTCAGTAAATTTAGAGTTAAAATATTTATACAAACTTTTCTTTTCCTGAAGCATGTATATGTATTTTGGTACACTCTGTATATATTTAATCAATACATGTTTTGTCAGAGATTGATTTCCTAAATTTGGTACAAAATTTTTACAGATGAAAATAATTGTTCTGGTAAAAGCTAGGTATAAATAAATATATAAATTGATATTTTCCAAACCAAATGGAAATTTTCCACTCACTGACACAAGATGAAAAATGAAAGAAATAGTCAGCATTTGTGATGTGAGTACAAAGCGTTTCCATGTCACTGTCCTTCATTTTATTACAGTGATGACCGTCTACAAAGATTGGTGTCCTTTTAAATCAAGGAAACTGTTAAGGGACATCATTGCGTGCTGTGTAATCTCTTCAAAATTCACTTTTCTCCCTTTAAAATTTTAAACTAGCATTTAGAAATCTACAATATGTTATTTTGTTTTCCTTATTAGATACAAAAATTCGCATGGGCTAACAGTCAGTATCATAGGTTCAATATTTCACGTCTAACACCAGTTTCATATATGTATAGATTCACTGTATTTCCAAAATATAATTCTACTTAACAAAATTGCTGCAAGAAGTCACAAAGGAATTTTTAAGATAGAGTGCTTACCTGAAATCCAAGGAGCTTTTCACTGGGCTTAATGTGCCTCTGAAATTCACATTCTACAGGTTGTATCACTTTGATTCCATCTTCATAAAAAACATAGAACAGGTTCCCAATTCCCAGACCTTAGGAAGAAAAACACATTCAAAAGTTCAAAACAAAATTATCAGAAAGCTTTAGAACAAAAATCTAGAGTTCCTTGTATCTCTAGCAGGAGATCAATTTGTGAAGTTGTATGATGTTAATAATGTGATCTGTATGGGAATTTCACTGCATACCCAAGACACCCTGAGACGTTATGCAAACATTCTGATCTATTCTTCCTAATCTCAATTCAGAAGATTCTTAAATTTTAAATAACTACAAATGGAAATATAAACTGTAACATATAGATTATTTTGATTCCTTCCCCCACTTAAGGTAGGTGTTAAGGAATAAAAGTAATTGTCAAGAATTAAAGTTATTCTATTATTTTTACATTTCACTGGGTAAAATGAAATTTATTCTTTGTGGGACTTTACATAAAGGCTTTTAGGAGACCACCAGATTTTGAAGAATAGGTATTTTCCTAAATTATACAGGAAGTTAAAAATCTTCCTGTATAGAAAATTTACATATTAGTTTTTTTACAGCATTTTTGAGGTTCTATTTCTGTAGTTTAATCTCAGTGCAGTGTTTAATGCTCTTAGTTTTCTTCCCGTTACAGCCCTGGGCATGCAGCATCTCAGAAACTCGGCTCCCTGCTCTGCAAACTCTCCCGTGTGGGTGTAGGAGCTGTGAGTCTCAGGACCAGAAGGTGGCTGGGGCTGGGTGTGAGCTTAGGGGCTTCTGCACACTTTCGCACACCTACCCTGTCTCCCTCCCGTTTCTGCTCTTTTTCCACGTGCTCAGTCCTAAGACTACGCAGTCTTCCTTTCTGACCTTTACCTGCTTCTTTTTCCGGCTGTACTGATTTGATCAACCAAATTTATTCAGCCTAATTATATCTTAAATATTCAATACTAACACATGCTCTTTGAAACATGAGAGATAATGTCACGGTATTGATAATGAGAAAGCCAAACAATTGTTCCTTAAATGCTAAAAACATCTGAAAAAACAAAGACAACTTAACTAAATACAAAAATAAAATTTCCCCAGCATAATTTTTTTTCAACTGAGGCATCCTGCAAGGCTTGTTAAGTCCAGCCTCAGGCTGCCTATCTATGGAGGATTGCAAACACAGTGTCTGTGCAAATATTCATTTATTGAACTTGCTGTATTTAATTTTATAGCCATGTTCTTGGTGAATATTGAATATCACACAATTTGACCTAACCGTATCTATTCTTGATTTAGAGGGGAAATGTACTCAAATATAATTTCACTGGTATTTCTACATAGTGTGTATATAATTTTTCTGATATCACATGAAATTATTTCAATCTTATGTATGTACATTATGAAAGTTTCAGATTCTTTAATATAGCTTATTATTTTATAGATGATTTAGGGTGTTAATATAGTAATAAGAACTGTCTATACGTTAATTATGCATTATATTTCCAGAGTACTACATTAAGGTGGAATACTCCTGACCAGTAGCAGAAGGAGCAAAACAAAATCCAAATCACATTTTTCATAAAATAAAATTTAGTAGTTGTCAGCTGTTTTTATAAGCATAATCGTGAATAGAGGAATATAAATTACATGCCCAAAAGATAAAGCTTAATGAGAAAGCCATCAGTGTGTTTATGCTAAGTAATCGGATCTATATCAGCAAAATTTGCATGTAAACATTAGGTAAGAGTGATATGTACTATATATCAATAACTATCAATTTAACATTATTGATTCATGAATATTGTTGAAACTTATGAACATAACCAGGTCGGAGTATGGTGTCCGATTTTCAATTGAGTCTGTTTCGTACTGAATTTGATGTTTATTGCAAAGCTCTTCCCATTTTCAAGTGAACACAACTTCCCCCACCCCCCAACATCGCTGAAGTTCTGGTCTACAATCCTGGTTGACTCTGTTTGGAACCGATTACCATATTGTTTGCAAATTTCTTGAAATGATTCTCCTGCATCCCTCTGAATACTTTTATTGTGTTATTTTACTGTATTTTAAACACAACACAGTCACTGAAATCCCACTGTGATTTGTTGCACTGATGAAATTTTCCTTTAAAAACCACTTAATCCATCCAAATTACCCCTCCAAATCTGAGGATTTTCTATTTTCTTACTTTTAAAATATGAATTGCTCACCAGCATTTTCATAAAGAATAAACTGCCTTCCTGCTTACAAATTATAGACGATATACAGATGTAATTATCCGAGGTTTAGTTTATTTTTTCATTTGATTGCTTTCAGTTTGAATATATCTCCTTAGTATTTATGAAAATGTAATTGCAACAAAGTACTGTATATAACTATGTTAATCATAATAATTATAAAATAAATACCTGTGCATAAATCACTTTGCTTATGAAAATGAAGCTTGATACCTTTAGGGAGTTCTGTGAATTCCTCTCCTTCTTACCCAAAAGAGGTAATATTTTGCCATTTTTTGGCAAGGCATATGATGTTCCTTATAAGTTTTAGTTTCATTTTATTAGCAGACTGTGTTGCCTGACCATATGAATCAAATGTCATTCTTCTTAAATTTGCTGTAACATCATGTATATATAAATTTATTAAAATATATACAGCACAGAGTAAATTGCCTGATGTAGATACTGGAAATTGATGATACATGTCAATTCTCCTTTGGGCGTTCATTAGCTTCATGTGTAAATAGAAAAATAATGTGTTTGTATGTATTCATCCTAGCTACTAATTTGTACATCCTATCTTTTTTGGGGGGAGAGATAAGAGAATGTGGCAAAGAGAGATACAAATTATCTCTTCACTCAAAGGCAAATGGTGGCTATAGCACTTACTTTTTTTAAAACACAGGAATATTAGTCTGCATGATCATTTTCACTTAAATTTCAATTTTTAGTGCTATCAATTTCATGCCCCAAAATCTATAATTCTCCTAAAAATTAACTTGTGTAGAAAAAATTAACTTGTGTCAGACTTGGTCCTTTGAGGTTTGCCAATTCAAAGCTATATTTATGACAGTGCTACCATGTCATTCCCATTTTTTCTCTCATTTTGTGCAAACCTAGATGTAGCTTTTGACAGGCCACACACGGTGCGATGTCACGTGTGATAGCCCAACAATTCAATTCCAGAGCAGACGCTGGAATCCAGCACCATCTATTACACCAGAAATTTTATAGATATGAAAAATGATGATGAGCCTATTTTTTAAATGTATCTTTTAAAAAATATTTATTATGCTATTTATGGAAATGTATAATAGATTTCTGATGGCTTTTGTCTCTGGTGTTACAGATCCATCCCGGCCCCTCGGACGTGGTCTGAGGACACGTTCTCCCGCTGAGTTATACCCCAAACACTACGGATATTCTTAAGTTAATTAACATGCCTTTTAACATATTCTGCTTTCATTTACACTATCTAAACACCGATAGAAATAACGAACACAAACAAACAAAAGCTGTTTGAGCTCTTACGGGATCCCCAGGGGTACAGGGTCTGTCTCGGACCTCCGGGTTGACAACCACGTAGAACTCAGCCCCGCTGCCCCTACGCGGCGCCCTGCAGCAAGGCGCGCACGCCGGACGGACGCGGGGCGAGCTTCTGTCCTGCAGTCAAGACCCGGCAGGCTGCACTCTTGCCTTTCACGCCGGATGAAGACAGACACATGCACTTTGTCTTTCGGGGTCAATTGTGAATTTCAAGGAGCACAGCGGCTCCAGAAAGGAACTCATACTTTATTTGTTCCTTCTGCACTTCGTCTTTGCTTTGTTCTCCTCCTGTGCAGAAGCAACGCATGAGTAAGAATTACACGCAGCCTCAGAAAAGCATTTCCCGGAGGATTTGCTGATCGGTGCTGCACCTTCAAACGCGTGAGATGGACTGGGAAAAGCGGACGCGAGCGCGTGCCTGTCCCCGACCTCGGGGAGGCAGGCGCTCGAGAGCAGCCGCCTACGGTGCTAACGTAATTGCATCGTCTGTTACACACGGCGTATGTTTTATATAACTTGTATCAATACTAAAAGTTAGCTAACATCTAATTAAGATGTGTATTTAAGTTAATCACAAAACAGAGCTTAAGACATTTTCCTTCCTTTGACTTAAATCGTCCTTACTTTAGTACTTACAGTGTGTCAGTACCAAGTTATGATTCCAAAACGTTGGTAATCAAAAGTACATTAATAGTTTTGGTGTTACGTAAAATTTTCATTGGTGGATGTTGGCTTCTTCATTTGTCAGTGGATATCTATATCTATAATCTATCCATCCATCTAGCTATGGTATATTTATGTATAAAAATACCTATTTGTATTTGTTACATGTATAAACTTTTAAACTAAAGAACAATATAAGCAAGAATAGATAATCTACATCACATTTCTCACCTTGAACAACCCAGCAAGGACAGATTTTCGGCTCATGAATGTTCTCATCTTAATATCCTATCTTTGCAGCTAAAAATTTCTTTATGCGAAGAGTAAAATCATACCAGTGTCCCACAGTAATATCGTCATACTATCTTCAACTGAAATAAGACTATCTTATGGATTTCGTCCCTAACACCACAAAATAAAATCCAGAAAGTGGGCACTATTTGACAGCAAGGTGTATTGGCTAGAATGGTAATATTTAGATATAATAATAATTATAGTATATAACTTAATATTATTGAGTATTAATGGAAGTTGAGACCTTCAGGGAATAAAATGGTTTAAATTTCTTTAATTGAGGAGTTTTGCCACATATACACTTACTAAATTGAACCTAGTAACACACCTAATATATTTCTCCCCTAAATAAATATTAGGAAATATCATAGTTACAGTATTGAATTATACTTGATTATAACATAAAAATTAATAGCACTGAAGATACAGGTGTATTTCAAAAATCGTCCAGTGAGTTTACTTGCCCATAAGAATGATTTAGCTTGCTAAACTATGCTTTAACCTACTGCAGTTTCTCTGAGAGTTGAAAATTTCTGAGGGCAGATATTAGATCTTATCTACCTTTGTGTTTACAAACTTTCAAAGCACTTAGCATTTATAGGATCTTTAAAATATGTGTTGCCAACTGAGTGAGGTATTTCCTCTCCTAGCGTGGTCTTCCTACATGCCTAGAAACACAAACGAATAGAAAAGAATGGCAAGTAAAACCCAAAGTAGAGGGTGCTGTGTTCCAAATTTGTGGTGGGTGCAACAATGCTTTTCAATTCAGTGAGATTTATTTAGATTGCAAACCTTTGGCTAAGCTATACTCTAAGGTTTATATTTTTTTAGAAGACTTTCTAATTATTGGCCTACAATAATATATTTTAGCACTTAAAGCATTTTAAATAGTGTATCTGTTAAATATACTGTCTTGCCTCTTGAGATCAATAAAATAAATATTTTGGGGGGCATTTTTAAACTTGATTTCATTTTAACGGAAAGCACAACATCTAAGGAATCGGTAATCTACATAAATTTTGCTGAATTTAGAATGCATTTTCTTCCCTTTATTTTCCACATTCTATTGTTAATCTTAAATGGCCTGAGATTCTACAGTGGGTTCCCTCAGCTAAGCCTCTCTTGGTGATGGTGAAGAGGCAAACACACAGACATAACACACTGCCAGAATGGGAATAATAGTGATTCTCAGAAATCTGAAGTTCATTTTGTTTTGACTATAATTTCCAAGCATGACAATAGAAATTTATTTTGGAACGTTCACTTGACTAATATTTTAATTATTTTTATGAAATAATTATACATATTATGGAGATTCAGTGATTCCTCAAATTTATATATTATCTTTGGTCACCATTCTTATTAGTATATTTGACCTTTTTATTGCAATGTTTTGTAGTATCATAAAAAAGAATTTACAGAAGTCTATGAATAAAAATAAAATATGCTGCCTTCAAGAATCTATCTTTAAACTCTTTTAAGAAACAACAAAGTATATTGACAAAAATTATACATAAAAGATTTAAAAATTTTTCCCAGGGATATTTCTTGTATCTTAAAATTATCTGAAAAAAAAACATATACTAAATGACACTTATGGTGTCAAACAAAATTATAAAGAATAAAAACATCATTGACTGATACAAAACTACCGAGAACTGTACAGCTCTAAACACTAACTGCAGAAATTTTTAAGCAGATAAAAATAGTTTCTTATAATGAATCTCAGAATGATTTTAATCAACCTGAAAGCATCCTATACTTTTGAGAGTGGCTTGAAGAATGTTTTTATATTATCAGGGAATTGAAGATTCCTGTAAACTAATGTCCATGCATTTATCAAATGCAATCAAAATACAAAGAAATTTTGTCTCACAGAAGTTGATTTGAGTACCACAGATTGGCAAGGAGAGCAACAACTCACTTCCAGCATTGTGTCGGCACATGTGGCTCAGTGAGGTAATTAACTCATCCAGTTTCCTCCCAACAATAAAACATCAGGGCCAAATCTGAGATCCTTGACCTCTGACTCTTTGTGTTGCACCTTCCATTACATTGATAAAATGTAATCAATTTAAAAATGCTCAGAGAAATGTTTATTGTATTGCTCTCAAGAAGCAAGCCAGTATATCTAACAGATAGGTCAATGTTCATTTCAGTAGCAATTGAATTATGGACATTCAAATGCAAAATATCCAAGCAGAATAAAATGAGTGTGTGTCTAGAAGCTTTTCCACGGGGTTGAGGATTCGGCTCAGTGGTAAAGCGCTTGCCTGGCAAGCACAAGGCCCTGAGTTTGAACTAACCCTAGCACGCAAATAATAAATACATAGGAAAGAAAGAAGCTCTTCTATAAACCCGATTACAGGAGGGTGAATGCAAACATCTCAAGGAACAGAAATGCTGAGAGACAACGAGTGAATGCCACATCACAGGTCGGAGGGACACTGTTGGGACTCTGGGCTGACTTGGGTCTCAGGAGGCCGTTCCCCACCATGAGTTCTAACTGGGGCAGAGGATGCCTATCTGGGTGGCCTCTGCAGGCAGTTTTGGTAGTTGCTTACTAGGAGGGCAATGGTGGCTTGTGAACATTTTCTCCCTAAGAATTTAACTAACACACAGTGGATGGACTGTTGGAGCATCCGGACATTCTTTTCCACCTCCGTGACTGCTTGAGGACCAACGCAAACAACTGATACAGCCAATGACATCGGTGCCACTTAGCGCTGGCTGTACTCAGGGACTTGACTGTGCCCAGCTGTGTATTACTGACCACGCCCACTGCCGAGGTCTGCAGACAGCCATGTCTGGGTGCCTCCCTCCCCTCTGCAGAGGTGGAGACTGTACTGGAACAGACGCCCTTCACATTTGTGACTCATTTTCTTAAAGAATTTATAATCCCTTGATAAGGTGATGGGCTTTATAATTATTCTTACTCAGACTTAATTGGGGTTATTATGTAAATTATGTTAATTACAAGTGCTTATATTTCTGTAATCTTATTTTGGGCCATTAAAAGCATCTCAGTGTACCGGTACTGTAATGAAACTGATATCAATAATAAATAAGGTGACAGAAAGTGATAGAGTTAATGGTAGCAGATTTGCATGAGACTATTATAACCAAATAATATATTGAATCAACATATGACAAGGTTAAGTTTAATATTTAAACTAATCAGAATCAACAAATTAATAAAAATCAAGCAAAATACTACAAAACCAAAAACAATTGAATTTAGTACCTTCTTCTCTCCATAATATGTTAGCAACTGCAACACGTCGAAAAGAAAAAAGAAGAGAAAGAAAATGAGTAAAATGAGCTTTATATTAATAATGTAAATAATAAAGAGGTTAAACTCTTCAGGATAAAACATGTAAAAATAGTGACAGTGACAAATTACTTTAAATGAACAGAGCAATAAAACGTTAGGCAATGCTTTCTTTACATTTCTTGAGATAGTCAGTTAGTCTTTAAAATAAAGATTGTGTTAATAAACAAAAAAATATTCCCTGCATCAGTGAAAAGAAGAGCATATTTAACTTTTTGGAAGATATTTTCAAAACAAGCATGAGTTCTTAAATCAGTTGACAGTTTAAGTTACAGATAGAACAAATTATAATTTTTAAATTCTCAATAATCACCATATATAATCCTCCTACATATTATGAGATTTTCTGAGCAAGAAGAGATCTTAGAAATATGCTTTCCTAAACACACGAAGTGCCTATTTTTAAAAAGTATGTATATTCAGTGTTTAAAACCACACAGAATGAAATACATTTAAATATATCCTGCTTGTTTCAGGGCATACTGAATTATTTCTGGACAACAGCTCTGTTAAATACTATACATAGACTAAATCTAGAGATTTATGGAATCAGTGGTTGGGATCACATCCTTCTAAAAACCTTTTTCACAGCAAAGAAATCACCGACAGAGTACAGCAAAAATCTACAAAGTGGGAAAAAAAATTTGACAGCTGTTCCTCAGATAAACATCTAACATTGAGAATATATAAAGAACTAAAAAATATCAGAACCCCCAAATTTAAAGACCCAATCCAAAAATGGGCATCTGAAATGAATAGACACCTCTCAGATGAAGCAAATGGCAAATGAATATATGAAAAAGTGTTCCGTATCACTGGTCATTCAAGAGATGGAAATTAAAACAATGCTAAGATTCCATCTCACTCCAGAAAGAACAGCTATTATCAACCAATAACAAATGCTGGCAGGACTGTGGAGAAAAAGGAACCCTCCACTTTTAGTGCAAGTGTAGACTGGTTTAACCATTGTGGAAATCAATGTGGATATTCCTCAAAAAACTACAACTAGAGATTCCATTCAACCCAACTATACCTCTTCTTGGTATCTTCCCAGAAGAATTAAAAACATCATACCACAACGATATATGCACAACCATATTCACAGCAACACAATTTGTAATAGCTAAGTCTTGGAAACAACCCAAGTGCCCTGCAACTACTGAATGGTTAAAGAAGATGTTGTTTTTTTGTACAATGGAGTACTACTCTGCCATAAAAAATATAAACTTGAACCATTTATAGATAAACGGATGCAACTTGAGAACATATTAAGTGAAATAAATCGGACACACATGACTACATATAGAATTGTTTCTCTGATATGAGAAACCATAAGTGTAAATAAGGACAAAACAGTGTAATAGATACTGTGAAAAAGAAAGACAGTGTTCAAATGGGAATAGAATTAGAGAGGGAAGAGGGGGGAAAGGAAGGAAGGGAAAGGGTAAAGACAGGAAAAAATGGAAAAATGTAAATAAAGCTATTATAAATATGAACAGGAAGGGGAATGGAAGGGAGTGGTGGGGAAGAGGGAAAACCAACATATACCATGTATGGGTACAAACTATGTTGAATGTGATCATCATGTTTATCTACAATGTACCAATACATGTTCTTGGTAAAAAAAAAAAAAAAAAAAAAAAAAAAAAAAAAAAAAAAAAAAAAAAAAAAAAAAAAAAAAAAAAAAAAGAAAAAAAAAAGGAAAAAAAAAATCTCCAAGGAAATGCAAATTTCTAAACTGAACAGAAGAAAAAACAAATGAAAATAGGTATGGGGCCAACTTAAATATTTTAAAAATGATTTCCTGAAGTTCTTAAGGTTGGATATTTTTATCATAAAGTTTATAAATTTTCAAAAATCATATATTCTTATATTTTATTATAGATAAAAATGGAAACTTTGTACTTATAACTGTTGCCAATGTTTGATAATAATAAAAGAGCAATAGAAGGTATGTGACAATCTTGCTAAAGGCCAAAACTTAAATAAAATTCAAGCAAAAATTCATCAGAATATTAAAGAATGACCAGGTAGACATCTTCTGGAATGAAAAAAATTATTTGTTAAGAACATAATGATGAAATAAATTTACTATATTTGTATTTAACATACCAAGGATGAGGCATCAATATAAACAAAAGGTAATCTAGTAAAGTGAAACACATATTACTAAGTGTAATGTAAATAATCTTTGTGAACTAACAAACTAAAAATAGAGGTTTAGATAGATTAATAAAAGTTAACAGACATTAAAATAATAAATGGAGAATTACAATGTGTATTTTGATCATTCATCGAAATTATGTCTTTGATAAAGTGAACAATTCAATAAACCATGTGTGCATGTGTGTGTTATATGCTGAAAATTAGAAAATAAAAGATTCTGAACGTAAGATGAAATAAGCGCCAAAAGGCCACATAAAGTTAGTAAGATATGTTAATTAGGTAGCACAATCTAAAATAAATTTCTAGTGTTCTTCTGTAAGAATTAGATGATGTAAGATGAGATTTTGTTTACAATTGCCTAAAGTATTGTACATTAATAATGTACTGAAATATAAAAATATAGCAAAGTTCTATAACATTTCCTAAAAATATGCTAGATGGAGAGCTAAATTATTACTAGATAAACACAGTGAGTATTATAGCAGATAAAATTTATTCAGACATTAATTTAAAAATTACCATATTATCAGAGTGAAAAGTATTCCATTTCATTCCACAAAGGTAGAATGTGCACTAAATTTTTTTTTTAAATACTCAGGGGAAAAAAACAAACACTTAGAACTCAATTATATTATTATAAGAGCCAAGTCTCTTTATCTTAGATATCCTCTTGATATATTCTGGATTTTCATGGAAAGTATATATGTGCAGGGATGCATCTATCTGATAGAATACATAAATGCATAATGGATAAACGCTGGTTTGCATCTTGTTTATCTGTTTAACTTGTCTACTCTTGTATTCACATCCAGTGCTTTGATGAAAGGTGACACTTCCTGAGAGTCCAGAGTCCTTCTCAGTGTCTACCCACAGCAGCTTGGTCCACACAGCCGGGTTACATTACGGGATGTAATCAGAAATTGGGCAGGAAACTACGATCTTAATTTCTATAAAGCAATGAGATGGGATCCTCAGATTCTTCGGTGGGGGGGGTTAAAATGAATAAGAAATTATGCTCGCAGGAACCATGAGGACGCACAGCAGAAGGCACCCTGAGGTGCAGCCAGCGTCATGCAGATTGTCCCAATGCAGAACAAGGCTCAGAAGAGCTCGAAGATGCAGTCTGTGCAAATCCTGAGTGAGGCCCGGGAGCCGAGAGCCCATGATCAGTATTAGGGGTTTTTTGGTTCTTATAAATACTTTTGAGAACCATAAATTTTTCTCACCAGGTTAGAAGGGAAAATTAGAGCATGAAGAAATAATACAGTCTGCTTTCTGCTGCTATAGCAGAATACAAGAGACTGAGTGATTTACAAGAAAAAAACATGCACTTCCCAAGCTTCAGGAGTCTGGCAGGCCTGCTGTCAATGTGCAGGAGAGGTTCACCCTGCAGCGTCACCCACAGAAGGGCGCCCCCTGCAGTAGGAGCTGGAGAGGCAGGGGGGAAGGGCGCCCCCTGCGGAGGGAGCTGGAGACCACTGAGGAAGGGCGCCCCCTGCAGTAGGAGCTGGAGAGGCAGGGGGGAAGGGCGCCCCCTGCGGAGGGAGCTGGAGACACGGCAGCCACCCTCCAGCGATGGGCGGCCAAGACGGCCTGCTGCATGCCTGAAGATAGCGGCCCAGAGTGAGTGCAGGCGCCGACCCAGGGGCCAGAAGGGAAGGAAAGGCGGACAGGGCCAGGACTTCGCAGAGTGCAGTCTCGGGGACTTCTGGGGGCTCCTGGCCTGGCGACAGCAAGCCAGGAAGACCTCTGCGGGGCCGCATGGGCCAGGGCGCTGGTCGGGCAAAGGGGGCGCGGGGCAGCGGCGCGTTCCAGGCTTGTTTGCAGCTCATTTCAGAACGAGCCTCTCTGTCACCAGGGTGCTTGTGTGAAGCCCCAGTCATCACCCCTAAAACATGCCGCGAAACTGCGCTGCAGAGTGTCCAGGCTGCCCCACCTGCCGTGCGGGCTCCGACCAGGACGGCTGCCGTCCGAACCCCGCAAGCTTCGCACGAGTTCGGCCAATGACACGATCCGGGCTGACTCGCTTCTCAACCCCGAGAGAGCCGAGCCGCGCATGCGCACACACTCAGACGGCAGCGCGGAGCCCCGCACCGAGGAGGATGATCAGACGTCAATAAAACTGCAAATCTTATGATCTTGAAGCATTTTTCAAACCTGAGGAGGAGGTGTGTAAATATGAGATATAAAGACAGAATTAAGCTCTTTTGATGAGTAGGAATAGTATAGCGAAGGCACAGGGAAGAGAGCCAAATGGTTACTGAACCATCTAATAAAAGGGTAAGCGATTCCTAAATTCATTGAATTTTAAAGTACTTTGTTCTTCAATATAAACATAGAACACCTAATTTTTTGGCCTAACTTGAATAGTCCTTTATCTAGATTGCAGTTATCATTTTATCCATTTAAATAGTTTTTACCCATTTTAGTATATTAAAAAAAATTAAAGCTAATAATCAGTGACCCAGAACAATAACAATGATGTTAATTAGAAGAAACATTTACTGAGCCCTCATTATGTGGTAGACACTGCCGAGTGTCAGAACATTGGATTCACCAAAATTTCATTTCTACAAATGTCTGTAATTGAGTTAACTTCTACAATAGCTGAATCTAAAAAGCAAAATAGAGGAAGTATATGTTCAAAATACGAGATAGTAATCAAATACTCTGAAGTTAGGAAATGTTCTGAAAGCAACAGAGCAGCAGACCGTCCACTTCCTTCAAGTATTACACGGAGTGTTTTCAGATCAGGCTGTGAAGCCAAACTGTCTTTCTGGCCAGCACTCTACTGATGCCACGTGTGCGTGTGCGTGTGTGTGTCTGTACATGTGTGCGCATGTGTGTGTATGTGTGCGTGTGTGTGTACTGGAATGTGTGCTCCTGGAGCTGCAGAACATGAAAGGTTCCACACTACATTGTCTTTTGTGTATTTCAATGATAGATTCTTTCCAGTGTCAGTTCTGTTCCAATTTAATGTGTACAAATTAATAAACATAAGCAGCCTAAGGCATCATTTTAGTCCTTGATTATTTTAAAAGTTTTCTGTAGTATGAAAAGAAACTGAATGCACAGATTTTCTTTATAGAAGCCTAAGCAGGCTGACAAACCAACATCTTTCAGGAAATTCCATTATGTCCAAGATGTTTCTAAAGATGAATAAAAAATAATTCAATTTCACATTGAAGGCTCACATTAATTGTGTTCCAGCAGGATGTTGTAATGAGTTTCTCCATTACACGTTCCACCATCAGATTAAATAGTACATGTAGAAAACAATTTGTCTTATAAACTGTGTTGGCAATTGGAAGTCGGCATACTCTTACCCAGGTAAGAAAGAAGTACACAAATGCCTACTCTGTGTTAAAAATAAAATCCAATAAAATGAAATAAATACCCATTTTAATACCTCATGGATCTACACTAAGTAATCAATCTGGCGAAAATAAGCGTTGCCTTTGCAGATACATAGCATCCGCGCCTTTCCTAGTTTGGCTTTTCCGTTCATGTAGTTCATCAGTCTGGTCCTATACAAGAATCTGTTTTCACCTGATATGGCAAATTTCAAGTAAGTATCCCTGTGACCACATTAATATACGATAACAAAGTTATCTCAATGCACTCTGCAACTCATGACTCGCTCCCAGGTCTGACATTCTCTCAATTCTCTGTGGAAGTCTCACTGCAGTCCGGAAGGCAACTCGTTTTTCGCCACCTCAGTAGGGACTGTGCTGTTCAGCTTATTTGGAGTTGTCCGTGTCTGCAGTCCTAACGCTTGGCCCACTCATCTATGTTGTAAATTGCCTTATTTGAGTACATATTTGCCCTGCTTTTCCACCTGCACTGAACTATTTTGAGGTTTTCTGGGTGTGTAATGTTGATTTAGCTGGTGTTGGCCACACGCTGGCCACGTGTTTGTTTCTCCTTCGGCGGTGAAAGCATAGATGAGCAGGACCAATATTCCCTCTAGACCAAGTCTCCTGATAATGAAAACTTTTCCTCACTTTTTTTAAAAATTTTGTAAACATTTCCTTTTCTAAAGATCACTTAATAAACAGTTAAGTCTGGAGTAATATCGTGACAAAATTCCTATTTTTGCAAGGTAACAAGCTGCAGGCATGTATAAATTACAGCCACTGTAAAGAGTATAAATCAAATTAAATCAATTTTAATGGAAGTACAGAAAGAATTAAAAGGCAATTTAAAAGAAAGCTTAAAATTATAATGAAATATGCGGAAAAGGGTATGTTCTTCCTAAATAGTTTGTGAATGTATGGCAGTTCATTGTTTCTCTAATGTGTGTGATTTCTGTCTCCCCACTAGTATGCAAAATCAAGTCTAACAGGCAATGCCGAAATGATTTTCAAAGGGCCACAGGACAACAGTAATACTAGCATCTATAAGGATTGCTGTTTCTCCAGACCTCACCAAGTCTTCTACTAGGCAGCTTTTCATTATTCTAGTGGATGTAAAATAATATATTTCCCTGTGATTTTAAGATGTTTACTTAATTTCTAACAGTGATGAATATCTAATAGTGATGAATATCACAACATATATTGGGACTTCAGTTGTCCTTGACTCTGAAGTTTTTTTAAATTACATTTAAGTTTGCTTTGGGATTGTTAGTCCCACCTCCCCCATCCTCACCATCTCTTTTCTTTCTGTCCTTCTGTCTTTCTTTCCCAACAACAATATGTCATGGTCAGTTATTTGTGCTGACAATATCTTTTAGACAATTTTTTATGATGATAGCTCCTTGCCAGAGATGGGGGCATACACCAGGATTCTACCTACTCGGAAGCCTGAGGCAGGAGGATCCCTGAACCCAGGAGTTTGAGGTCAACTCGGCAACACAGTGAGACCCAGTTCAAAAATAAGCAAACAAGCTATGATTTACTTTAACCAAGTTGTTTGCTATGCTGTTTATTCTGCCTATGAAAGATAATACTGAAATTCTGTTCTGATATTAATATTAGTATAAGAATAATCAATACAATGATTGTACTAAATATAATGTACATATAAACTTTACTTGACTATCTTAATAACAAAATTAGAACATACATATTTTTCTTTTAGTGTAACCTCAGTTTCCTAAATCCAAATTATATTTAGAAGCGTATTTTGACTTTCTACTGGGACATGTTTTTTTTTTTTTTGGTGGTGCCGGGGATCGAACTCAGGCCCTTGTGCTTGCAAGGCAAGCACTCTAATCACTGAGCTAAATCCCTGGCCCCTCTACTGGGACATGTTTGAGATGAAAGCATAAATATTTTACTTATTAATATTTAGCCTGAATTACAAATTCATGATTGCATGGATGTTTCCCAAAAAATTATCATTCCTTATTCCAGAGTTGAGTATAAGCACATTTATTAAACTAAAAATTAGATCAATTTAAGGGAAAGAATATTCTAGTTTGGATACAATTTTACTGCATGAGTTGGAAAACATCTTTCAAGAAATTTTAGCTTAGCACATAGTGAGAGACATGGGTCTAGTTTTAATCTTCGGCATGTGGAAAGCCAGTTTTTCCAGCCCCATTTGTTAAAGAGGCTATCTTTCTTCCAGTGAGGGTGTTTGGCTCCTTTGTCAAAGATGAAGTATTTGAGTGTGGTTGGGGTTGTTTCTGCATCTTCTAACCTGTTCCACTGGTCCTCCAGTCTGGTTTTTTTTTTTTTTTTTTGCCAGTACCATGCTGTTTTTATCACAGGAGTTTTATAGTATAATTTCAAGTCAAATATTGTGATGTCCCCTGCTTTGCTCCTGTTGCCCAGAATTTTTGCTATTAATGGTCTCTATATTATATTGTTTTTCTGGTTTGCTTTGGGATTGTCTTTATTTACACGAATCATAAGTGTAAATAAAGACAAAAACATATAACAGATACTGTGAAAAGGAAAGAAAATATTCAAATGGGAAGGAGAACTAGGGAGGGGGGAAGGGAGAAGGAAGGGAAATGGAAAAGAAAAGAAAAGAGGAAAAAATGGAAAAGTGTAAATAATGCTGTCCTAAATAAGGAGGGGAAGAGGAGTTGAAAGGAAGGGTGGGGAAGGGGGAAAAACTTCAAAAAAAGAAATTTTACATTTAGCATTTCTTATGTGGCACAAATATGAAAATGTAAATGTAGCTGGAAAGCAAGAGGGCAGCATAATAAAGCATCTGACTCTCTGGCATGTCCCCCATCATCAGCCCGTGTCAGCATTCGCATTTCCGGGAGATAGTGATCACTGCATACGACGTGTATCACCCCAGGGCTCTGTGCACAGCTGATACAAACGTGGGGCCTAGATTAGATTTCACAAAACTCTGACATTACACCTCACTCCGGCCTCTTAACTCCACAGCCAGGGCATTTCCGAGACACTTTTGTTTCATTAACTTTTCACATATTTGTGCCAGTATCCGACTGAATTTCTTTCTCAGAGGACTCTAAGAAAAGTACAGCATGATGGCCAGTCTGCTTTTTAAAATGAACCACAGTTTAACAAAGGGGCTCCAGCACTGTGGAATACAAAGAGAGTTCTAACATTTTCTTCTCAACACCATTAATAAAATATTGGTATGTAATATATTTTTAAAATTTTATGGAGATTTTTATCTATAACCAGAAAAAGCTTATTAATGCTTATTAGAAAAAATTGAGTAACATTAAAATATTAAGAAACTGAAAATCATCTGAAATAGCTTCTAGACATAACTGCTACGAACATTTTGGTATATGATATGTTCCAGAATTATCAAGTATTTAATCCAATGGTGAAAGCATAATACACATAGTTTTTTCTGTACAATAAAATACTGCATTCATCTTTAAATATAAATAAGCATAAACCTCTGACATTAATTTTAATAATGACAATGTATTCCATGCACAGCTCTACACAGTCATTCAAATAATTCTTTTGTGAATGATGTATAGATTATTTCACCAGCATATACAAATATTGGTCTCTTGTTACTGCCTTTATTTGTCTTTTGGGGTTTTAAGTCTGTATAGGGATTTTATAACCAATATTGTCACTATATATAAATTTATTCAGTCTGTATTACAAAAATAACCAATATTTTTACTTGCCAGAAAATAAATTAGTCAAACTGGCATTTATTAATATGAGATGAGGTAGCACAGTGCACTAAAGCTGTATAATTCCTCACAGAGAAAATTCAGATCATAAATCAAAATAATAAAGCTTTTAGTCTTATTTGGTGTGGGCGACGGAGAGGCTGCGCTGCTGACCGCTGCGAGCCCGTCAGTGCAGTGACTCTCAGAGCACGCAGATCTGACGAGATGCCCCAACGGAACGGCGCGCTGCTGTGCACAAGGACCCGGGCAGACTGCCGACGGCGAGGAGACGGGGATCATTTCAGAAATGCAGCCTTCAGACACGGAAGCCATGAAGCGGCAATTCTGGCACATTCAAGGTCAACAAATGGCAAGATTTATGGAACAAGGTCCCTCATGGATGTGGCAATGTCATTGGCCAACTGAGAACATGAGAATTTATGATGAATAATAAAAAGCTCATAAAAATAAGAAATGCTTATCAAGCATGGTTAGCCTTGACATGAGTCAGATTATCTTAAGTGCATTTTATTTTATATGAAGCTTATTATTTTGTGAATATCTGTGACGAGTATTAATAGCTTTTGAATTTTTAAAAAGAAACATAAATTTACATCTGATTTAAAATATAATTATTATAGCACCTCTATTTAATAAGATCCAGTAAATATGGGCTGGGAATTTAGCTCAGTGATTAGAGTGCTTGCCTTGCAAGCACAAGGCCCTGAATTCGATCCCCGGCACCACAAAAAAAAAAAAGAATATTAAATAAAAATTAGCCTAATTGTTGGTTTCATTTTGTTTTAGTTGGTGCTATTTGATTGTAGGACTGAGCTCCTAACTGTCAAGATTAAAATCCCACCCTGGCCGCAACTTCTGGACCTCACCCTAAAGGGCAGGTTTTTTCCCTGCTTCTTTTTATTGTGACTGTTTCACATTTGAGTATAAATGGAACAATTATTGTAGTCTTATGACTTGCCTTACCTATCTCCCATTGACCGAGTGTACAGATAATTATTAACTGATGGCTGTTTTATCTATTTATATTATCTCAGTCTCTGCCACTAAGATCTGCATTAAATGGTGTCATCAAAACTCTACAACCTCTCTTCTGAAGTAAGAATTTTCTGCTTTCTTTAAAAACAGGAAGCAAATGAAGACTAGAGAGGTTAACTTACTGGCTTGTGTTGCCTGCACCTGTTCTCTTTTGAAAGTTTCCAATGCTATAAGTAAATTGACTGTATATGTTAACAGACCATGTTTTAACCTATTTTAAGACTTCTATAATACTAAAATGGGCAAATACATTACAATAATTTACGTATCTTTAGAAATTTTGGTTACAAATGGTTGCATTTATCGTATTTGTAAATCTTGATCTAACCTATACTTATTGCAGTTTTATAATAATCACTAACTTACACGAGCATTGTATGTTTATATAACCCACTTATTCAAGTAATCCTGTGAAGTTCAATCCATTTAAAATATTAAACCTCAGAAAGGCAAATTTCCCATGAAAAGGAAAATGATTGCCATTCTCTGGAGAATGGGAAGGAAGATTTCCTCCGTTGCAATTCATGACACACTCAGTGGTAGTAAACTGGGGGTGGAACAGAGAGAGGAGAGCCCAGTACAAGATGCATAACCTGCTGGGAGAGGCCGGGACAGGGTCGACACAGAGGATCACTGGCCAAGGAACACAACTTTCTGGAAATGGCATTGGAATGACTGGGAATCTACTTAAATACAAGAATTTTTATGACTAAAAATAAAATGTTCTTTTAAGGAATCTTACAATTAAATTTTCATAATAACCAACTGTGAAAAACTGAATCATTAATTTTTGACAATACAGTTGACTGCTATTAATGTATTAAAGTTAACTGTAAAATAAAGATCATGATAGGCCAACATTTCCAACTACAATAGGACAATGACAAAGATAAAAAATAAAAGACACATATAGCCTTATAATGTATTTATTATGTCTCGGCCATAATAATTATTATGGTAAACCTAAATAAAATATTCTGATATTGTTGCAAGGTTGAGTTGATCATACTCCCTACTAGGTCTTGGCAAAGGGTGAATTAAGTTCAGTGCTTGATGTGGCCAGAGTTCAAAAGCTTTCTGCGGCAGCCTGTGCACACATCACCAACCGTCTGCCTTAAATCTGAAGATAAAGCTTTATCATCTGAGAAGTGACTCCCCCAGAGAATGGAAGTGTGCCAAGTGACTGCACCGTGTCCCAATGTTTTTAAATAAGTAATGCGCTGCTTGTCTAGACCATCCCACGCACTGCATGCCCTCTTTTCCTACTCCCTGGGGGCATCACCCATTCCCTGTGACCTCCTTCCTCCTGCGCTTTGCATTTAAGTCCTTCCCTATGACTCCATTAAATCTTAGTTATCAAACTCCATCCTTAGAACAACTGCAGAGTATATAACTTTGACGCATTTTTCATAGTTCTATTTGTCACATGAGAAAACATCCAGTGAGGTCTGTAGACAGAGCCGGGCACCATACCTCAGCGTTTTCCCACTCAGACATTAGGGTAGAAGGGAGACGCAAACTCCTTGGTCACAGAGTGCCTTGCATGAACCCTTCTTTCAACCGTGCTATATCGTGGTGAAATATAGTGTAAGAAAAACTGTGTTGGTATGACCATCACTGCTCTATTGTGTAGAAAATAGCTGGATGATGACAGTGATGCTAGCTAAACACAGTATGTATTGTGTTATTTACTGAGAAACTCGTAGATCTCCCCCATTGTTGTAAACACGAGATTTAATACTTCATTTCTCTCCATCTTTCAAAAAGCAAACAGAAGAAAGTGCATTGCAGAAGAACTTTCAAAATACAGTAAGACGATAAATTGAGTACATTTAAGAGGGAACCGAAGTGTAGCTTTTGCTTTGACTCTGCAGCAAAGTGAACTCTGCCAAGAGAATTTGCCTTTACTGAAAATAAATCAGAAGTAAAGTTTGAACCCCCTCAACTGTATCTGCTTGTCTACGCAGAGTAGAAGACAAACACGAATTAGGGATGCTTGAGACCTTGGGGTTGCTCCTGAGATCTCAGCTTCACTCCTTGTCCCGGCAGGTTGCACACCATCGACACACAAGTGTCATCTACGCATATGTTACTTCCAGCCTACAAAATCATTCCTAATCTTTCACTTCCACCATTTCCTCCTTACAGCATCATTCTGAAAGTTATATAAATATGGATGGTGAGGTCTTCGCTGGTATAACTCATAAAAATATTATGTGAGGTTCTAACAGTGTACTGCTAACAGGCGCTCCGGAAAAAGTACACTCTCCACCACGTCCAACTCTTAGACCAGTTTTTGCCACTTTCAGTGCCAGAAGTCCTCTTTCCTGAGTGCCTTTTCTTACACTGACTGTCTGCCTCACTGTCCTCAATCTATTCATAATTTTATCTTTCTTGGTCGTTTTGACTTTGGGGCAGAACCAGAAGTTTCACGGTGCCAACTCCAGTGAAGCATAAGGACACACTGTTACAGTTTTAGGACCTCGCCCTTCTGCTCGATGGCACTCGGAGGCAGCCACCATAGTGTTCTATTACACAACAGTCCGGAAAGAGACATCCAGAACCGCTTCAGAATACGGCCAGAATGATGTGTGAATGTGTCTGAAGTAAGTGGGAGCAATTTTGGGGCAATTAATAGCAATGTTTGTTTTACTGCGATGAGTTTTTTAAACTGAAACATTATATAGTTTGATCACACTTCATACGAAAGAGGAATAAAGAAATTATCTTGGACTTTATTTAGGTCATTAAAATCAGATTCTTTTTTTCTACCTTGAAACTTCTTTTAAATATTTACCTATAGTTATTCTTACTCTAACCAGACAAAATATAGGTAATGATACACTGGTAGTCAGGATCTGGGTAAAGTTCTCCTGCCCCATCAGATCCATTCATATCTTTATATATTTGTTCATTTAAGAAGAAATAAGAAGACATCCAGGAAAATGGCTTAACTATGTTCAAAATCTGGGTAGAGAAACGGGCCTGTCAAACTAGATGGTCCCCAAATATTAGATGCTTACAAAGCACATTAATCAAAGCATAACAAATCAAACTGAAGAGCAGAGGGCAAGAGGAAGTGTCGTTCCAAGTGATCCAGTCCCTACCCGAACAGCCATGGGCACCAAGAGTGGGGCAGGGAGGGACAGGTCCCGTTCTCGCCTACAGAGTTCCCTGGATAAACACAACTATAGCAATGCGGCCGTAACCAACACCATCCATCTTCGGCATCCTCAGCCCAACCAGACCAAGTTCTTGTGTTTTAGGGTCCAGCAAGGTCAATGCAATTAATAATCATGTATATCATACCTCAGAATAGCTCAGAAAGTGGAATCTGAGTGAACCATCAGAACAAGAGATAGAAGTTTAAAGTGAGAGATACGCTAGACACACTGCACTGATTACTAACAATGCATGCAGGAATCGAAACATCATGTTGGCCTTCCTAAGTAGGTACAAATATTATATGGAACTTAATTAAGAAGTTAAAGAAACTGCCCATTTTTCTTATAACTTCAGGAGAAAATCACACTGCACAGAATTTCTACCATTCAACCAAGGACAGCCACGGAGGTGGCCAGTAAATACCTTGTGGAGCAGGAAGCTAGGTGCCTACTACAGGAAAGAGCCGCGCTTCTGGTGATGCGGCCAACCAAGAAAGCAAGCTGTGACCTTATTCAACCAACAGGATGCAACCTGGAATGTCTGAGGGTCTTGAATTACCCAAATGCTATTTGGAAAAAGGATTTTTCAAGGTATTAAAATTCTTCCATGAGCAAATGGGAAGACAGAACCTGAAACATATTACATGCACTTGGAAAAGAAATGAAATTATCCCAATGTGGTGCGGAAAATTTCACAAACTTTTAAAAAAACTTAAACTTACTTCTAGTTTTGCAAGATTCCTGTTCTGCCGCCACATGAAAATCGGCCCCTTTAATGTACTGTACATTTCAGTTTTCTGCGGACTTGGCTTTTTGAACAGTTTAGAAGACTATAATGATCTAAAAAGCTACAAAGTTGAATACAGATGTGACGGTGTGTGTTGTGTTTAATACATACGGGTCTTTCTAGCAGAATCTTCCACAAACAGGGACGAGATGTCTTCATCCGCGCCCGCTTCGTTCTTTGCGATGCACGTGTAAGCTCCTGTGTCCTCGAAGCGCACATTGCTTATGTGAACCTCACTGCCATTTGCTGAGAACAGAAGGCAAAGGCTACTTGTAAATGGCAGTTTCAGTTGGGTACAGTGCTCTCTGATTACACAGCCAAACAGTTCTCTTAGCTTGTTCTAATTAAGCTGCTTTCCCTCCTCCTTCCCCCCTTTGGAGGCATGCCGCACTATGCCCGAGGAACTCGAGCGTTCTGTAAACTGCCTTCGCTCCATTACTGAGAGCCCCAAACCTGCACTACAGCCACGCACTGTACTGCATTCTCTGCCGTTTCCTCTTCCCCACATTACCCAGGAAGTGCTGCATACAGATAACTTGAAGTTATATGTTCACTTATATTCAGAATCCACTTTTTCCTAAGTTTTAGTAGAAATTTAAACAATGAATGTCGTTCATTGATGCACAAGACCTTATAGAAAATGCAACTATACCATTGCTGTTAAACGAGAGTGTTACTGAGATCGCACAACATACCTGTAAGTATCGCTGACAGAGGACAGAGAGCTCATGACGCATGATTGGTAGTTCCAGTCTTCTGCCAGAAACTAAACCAAACTAAACTAAGCTGAATTATACACTGGTGTAGAAACTGATGGAGTCGATGTAATGCCAAAGGGCTAGAGGACTGAGTGATCCCAATCTCACATCTTGGTGAACTAATATTTTGCCTACAGAGCTCTTTGTTTTTGTGGCCGCACACTCAACTCTCCCTGGCTCTCCCTGCCTTTGCTGGACACGTCTGTGCACGTTGTGTGTGTGCGTGTGTGTGAATGTGTGCATGTGTGTGTGCACCTCGCTCCCTCCTAATCACACAGCACTAGGGACAAGAGGATGGAAAGTCAGTGTTCGTGGCAGTGTGAACACAACACAGCTGGGCGGGGGAGCTTGGAGAGTGTGGAGAACAAATGGGAAGAGCTAGAAAGTCGTCCTGGGAGCCAGAGGCCGCCAAGCATGTGAGCGCTCGAGAGGCCGCACATGTTCGGGAAGGAGAGAGCTCCTGAATCGCCTGACCTCCTTTCTCTCTGCACACTCGCTTGGTTGCTATCTTCTGTTGAGACTCACTACTCCCAAACAGTGACTGCCAAGTTTGTTTTTGTTTTACTACAAAAAGCCAGAGAGGAATATTTTAGGCTTTGTGTGCTATACAGTTACTTTGACAATGAGTCACCTCTGCCGTATCAGCATTAAAGCAGACATAAACAAGGTTTTAAAATGAGTTTTGATGTGTTCTAAACCCAAAATAGGCATGAAAACAAACAAGTAAAAAGACCTAAAAAACCCAGCCTTTTATTTACAAATACTTATCAGCTGTCTAGAGTTGTTCTAAGAGCCTTAGTTTACAGATCCCTGCTTTAAAAGACAGAAGACGAAGCTTATCAACCTCTTGTTTTGCATGAAATACGGTTTCCACCAAAGATCACAACTTTTATTTCAAAATCCACATACTGAACCTAAATTCTTTACAATTTTATTGAAATTTCATATCAATTCATTCTTCTTCCAAATGCTGTCTCCCAGTATTTTTATGTTCCCCACGCCTGAGGGCCCCGGATCTCCCACCCTCTCTTCCGAGCTCCTGGTTCTCCCTGCTGTGCACTAATCTGACCTACACCACTGGGACCAGCTCACCACATGCACCCGCGTCCCGGGCCGGCTTTTTGAGTAAATCACAAGACCACAGTATAAGCAGTTTACAAACTGTCAAATCTGGTTTTGCACTCACAGGACATTCATTTCACTGGACCTCTACCATCAGACATTATTTTCTCATAGCCTAGTCCACTTTTACGTGAAATCTTTACTCTGTGTGATGTTTCCCTTTAGAGTGCCAACCACTTCACTCTGAGCAGAGGACCTTCTTTGGTAAAGCACTGAATAAAACGATCAGAAAATAATCCCAAAGCTTCGTATTTCCAGCTTCACTTCTCTTTACTACTCAAAGGAAATTTTCTGTTTCTTTCAAGGTAAATCTCTCCTCCCATTCACCACTTTCTAGGACTCTTTCTGCAACCTTTCACCTCTCCTTTCTTTTTCCTGATGCTACCTTTGGATAGATAAATCACCCGACAAGAATGTTGACTCTTAGTCCACCTTCCCAAGAGTAGCTACTGCCTGTTGATTTTTCTTTTTTTTTTTTTTTTTTAATGCTTATTACCTCCTTTTAATTTCTAACACCACTAAAAACTGATTGCAGCAGCTGCAATTCTTTAAAAATTCCATAAGGAAATGTTCATGTTCTTTGACGTTTTCTAGGCATCTAACATTGTTGAACTCTTCCCCCTTTTAAACTTGACTTTCTTCTCTTTTCTGATTTTTAGTTCATTTGCACTATTTGTGTTTATTTCTTTGTTAATAATTCACATTGTTTGGGAATTTTGTTTACGTTTATTCACATATTATTGCATACATGGCCATTGTTTTACTATTACTGCCTAGAATTGAGTCTCACCCACAAATGCTGAGGACACATCTGAGGCATGGATGAGTAGACATATGACCGCCATATGCAAAGATGGAGACTGTATCAGGCTCAGCATTCTTAACGTGCAAAAATAAGTAAACACAATTTTGAAAAATTTTATTTAAAAATGTTTTATGGCTAAATGTTTTCAGTATTTAAGTGGAATAATATAGGCATCTATGCTCAGAGAAATAACGAAAAAACATATTAATTACTACCAATTTGAATAGAAGGAACATAAAGACACAGGATAAGAAATGTGATGCCCATATAACAAACACCTTAATGAAATGACATGTGTGCTATATCTAACAATGGGAATGAGATTTATGCATTTCTTTAATGATAGCATAATTAGCTTATACTATGTAATCACTTTTATACTATCCTAATCATTTAGCCTTATAAAAGTTATCTTTTTGCTTTTCATTTTCTACCTATTTTTAATTGCTGTAATGTATATAATGCATTAAACATATATCCATATTAGAATATTAAAACTTTCAGGATACTTATATATAGAATCAAATAGATTAGTATCTTTAAAAGAAATTAAATGTGCAACATTTAGTAATTTATTAATCTCTTCCTTCACAAAATATGCTGGAAATATTCATTTAAATTTCTATATTACTAAAGCTCTCTAAAATACGTATTTTAATCTACTATTTAAACATTTAAAAAGTAACTTCAAAAATGTCTTTGTATTGAATTATTCTGTTCAGCACGTCTACTATAATTCACAAGTGCTTTAAACAGATGTAACTTAAAATTTTACTTACAGCCAAAATAATGACATAATTAATCATTATGACAGGACTATTATTTAGAGTAGTAAAATATTAAAGGACTCTATTTCAACTATGTCTTAGATATAACCTTTATATGCATGACATTCTGTTGCCACTAAGACTTATTTTCCTTTTTCCCAAATAATGTAAAACATGTTATAAATTTTAGCATAAAATTTCTTCATGATTATTTAAGAGAAAAAAAAGCAAGAAAAGCACACCTTGCAGGGTGAGCTGTTTGGACAGCTGTGGAGTGAGGTCCGCCCCATTCTTCAGCCAGCTGAGCTGCGGATCTGGGATGCCTTCCGCGTAGCACTTGAGGCTTGCGGTCACTCCTGGTTCTCTGGCCTGACTCTCCGGGTACACACGGATGACGGGAGGAACTGCCGGGAGGGAAGGAGGAAGAAAATTAGTAACCCATGCTGACCATTTGATTTTCCAAAATAAGCAAGTAACACCTGCAATAGGATATGAACTATATGTTGTAACAATATTGTAAAGGTTAGAAGAGCTTAGTTTCCAGATACCATAATTCACTAAAATGTCCCAGGGGTTACTTGAAGAAAAGTAGTCCTGGAACTATGCTAGGAAAAATGCAATACGAAGCTGGACTATTTTGTTTCAAAAATTAAACAAAACTTTAGAATGACAGAGATACATCAAAAAGTCACAGAAACAGATGAAAGAGGCTTCCTTTGCTAAATATGGAACAAACCGAGCATCAAAATAATTAATAAAGAAGTAAAAGTCACTAAAAGCCTATTAATCCAAACAAACAAATAAATAAATAAAACCAGAGAGAAAGGAAAGCTTTTCTCACCACAGCATGATTAGAAATTAAGACAATGATTCCACTTACAATAGATACCCCAAAATAAAAAATATTTAGGGATAAGTTTTACCCAAAAATTGCACGACTTTTCTACTAAACTCTGCAAAACATTTTTGAAAGGATTTTTTAAAAACTTAATTAAAAGACATCTTGTGTTCATGAATAGAAATAATTAACTGGTGAGACAGAATTATTGGTAAGATGGTAGTATTTCTAATTGATGTGTAATGTCATCTTTACAAAAACACTAAATACATCTCTTTGCTAAATGGAAGAGCTCAGACCCAGATCCATATGGAATCACAAGGAGCCCCTTATAGCCAAAATAATTGTGAGAAAGAAGAAGAGGAGGAAGAAAAAAAAAAAAAAGACTGCAAGACTCACACTTCTTGATTTGAAAACTTGGAAGAAAGCTACAATATAAAATATTGCGGTACAAATATATAGAATATAGTTGAGAGTATAGAAATACACATTTACAGTCGTTGCTTTTTCATGAGAATACCAGGAAATAGATATACACCTCACACCATATACAAAGTTTAGTTCAAAACCCAAAAAGACCTACACATAGGAGCTAAAACACTACAAAGTTTAAAAAATAGGAGCAAATCATTCTGACATTTGATTTGATAATGATTTCTTATCATGACCCAAAAAGCACAAATCATAACAACAAAATAAATTTGTCTTAATCCAAATTAAAAATGTTGGTGCCTCAAACAACACTCAAGAAAAAGTAAATCATCTTATGGAATAGAAAATGTTTACAAATTATGTTGGATAAGAGACTAGTATCCAGAATGTATAAAAACATCGTTACAATCTAACAACAGGAAAAAGTACTCAATTATATTATGGGCAAAAGACGTGAATAAACATTTCTTCTAAGAAATGCAAATGGATAATAAGCATATGAAAAGATGTCAAAAAAGATGGTAATGCAAGTAAAACCACAATATGGCTCTCCAGGCCTACTAATGTGGCTGCAAGAAACGAGCAACAGAAAATAACATGCATCAGTAGGAGGATATGGAGAAGGTGGATCTCTTCCACCTTCTGGTGAGAATTAAAACAATGTCACCACTCAGCAGCTGTGAAGAAGCTTTGGTTGGTTTCGCAAAATAGTAAACATAGAAATACAGTGATGCTTTGGTTTCACAGGCTAATTTATTTTTCTTTGTATTTTGTATTTTCTTTACTATTTTGTATTACATTACAGGAACTTGTTCTGTGAGAGTTCTGCAAGATAAGCAAATCTTTGCAATAAATTTTAACTTGGTAAATGAGAGATGTCTTGCAGTATACGTAGACACATGATCACAACTGAGCCAGTGGTGCCCCGGCACTCCGGCTGGGGGACTGTAGCTGTGGGACTGTGGGTGATCGTCTGCCTACAGCACAGATTATGAAGGGCATCTCATCTATGGAGGAGGAGGAGAAAAAGGTGGAAGAATCTCTCACTTCAAATGCGATCGGGGAGATGTGTGAGACGTGGGAAACAGTGCATAATTTTGTAGAAAAGCGCCACCTGTGAGTAAGGCAGTAGCAGTATGAGCACTGAATCTGTTTAAGGACAGTGCAATGTCACATTTTCCATGAAATCCTCAAAAGGAGGTAAAACAAGTGTCACTGGACAGGTTCGCTGTTAAAGTTGCATCAAAAGGAAAAGGTTCCATCAAGCAACAGCAGCAATTCCTTTAGTGACAGTGAAAGTTGCCCTTCACAATAACCCTCCTCGCCCGTCTCTCCCACACCTGCCATGAAGGCTTTCAAAGTAGGTACAGGTTAATTTGTTTATTTTTCATTATATTTTGTATTTTACTACTTTGTATTACAGTATAAATATTTTTGGGTTGTGGAACGAATCATCTGAATTTCCATTATTTCTTATGGGGAAACTGGCTTGATATACAAATGCTCTGGATTACAAGCATGTTTCCAGAACGAATTATGCTCACAAACCAATGTTTTACTGTGCCGCGTTGAGGAATTCCATACCTACAAAACAGGTTAAAAAGTGTCTGTGAAAGTGCCTGATGCTGAAAAGTGGAAACAACACAAATGATCATCCACTGATGATGGAAAATAAAACGTGGTTTTGTTACACAGAACAATATTTCTAGCAGTGAAAAGGGGGTACGTATACAAGCCTCAGCAGGAACACGGAAGACACAATGTCAAGCGAAAGAGCAGCGACACAAAAGGCCGTTTACTGGAAGTGTCCATTTACATGACACATCTAGAATGGGTAAATTCATCAACACAGAAAGACTGGTGGACTGGGGAGGAGGGAGAAATGGGAAAATGTATTTAATGCACTTGAGGATTTTTTGGTAATGAGACTGGAAAGCAGCCACACAATCCTGTGCATGTGCTGTAGGCCACTGAACTGTGCATCTTTAAGGAGCTAAGAAGTATATGAATTTTACCTCAGTGAAAAAAGACAATGAGATTGTAGATTAAAAGAGATTGAAGAGTCATTATAACTAAATGCAGCCAGTAAACCCAGATTGGATCCTGATCCAGGAAAAACGAGCTAAAACATTTGGAAACATTGGCAGAATCTACATGAGGACTGCGTATTAAACAAGGAGAATCGCTTATGTTACATTTTCTGGCTGGATGATTATATTGTGATTAGGCAACAGTCAAATTCTGCTTTTAAGAACAACTTCATGACTGCACTGAACGTGAGGATATGGATTCACACAGCGTTAACACTTCTTCCCCGCTGAAGGCAGAACTGGCAACTAAGAGCAAAGAGGACAGCAGGTGAGCGCCCGCTGTCGGTACTGGAAAGGAATTCAGATGGAAGCCGACCACCATGCTCTTCAGGTAAATTTACAATCCTAGGACAGTCGACCAAATAACTTTTGAAGGTAAAATATCCTAAGAATACAATGAAAACCAGAGTAAGCGGTATGAAAGCAGGAGTTTTAAAGCTTAAGGAAGTAAGCTAGATCTGTTTCTGTCCCAAGAATATTTCCAGTAATTCCTTGTGTAACATCATAGATTGTACTTAAACACAGATGAAAGACTGATTTGCTGTGCATTATGGTGTGTTTGTGTGTGTGTGTGTGTGTGTGTGTAAAATTAACAAACGTAATTTTAGACATAAATATAGTTGGACTCTTTGAAAAAGTTTTATTTGTTGGTAGCCATTAATTAATTCAGTGTGTGTTTTTAAAAGTTTGGCCCTGTTCTTCCACTGATCACAGTAACTGGTTTATTTCCTCTGCCTCCATGCAATCCCAAAGTAGGCAGGTGTGTCTGGTAGGTGACCTTCCTTTTTCCTTCCCTCCTTCCCTCCCTTCGTCCCTCTGTCCCTCCCTTCCCTTCCCTTCCCTCTCCTTGCTTCCTTCCTTCCTTCTTTCCTTCTCCTTTCTCTTTTTCTCCATCTCTCTCTCTCAAATATAATGTATATAAAATAGTGAAATGGTAGAACATTAAAAGTTAAATTGAAAGCAATATCCTTATAAATACACCAAAATCTGAAGACAACATACTTTAAACAACTTAATGCCAATACTTAATTTTATATTAAATAAAATGATTTCTAGAAACACAAGGACTCAGCAGAACCTACATAAAGGTCTTATAACATTTAAAGAAATATAATTATATAAAACATTTGGTCAAAGAAAACTGTATTCTCCCAAAACATAAAAATATAAAATCTTAATTACCTGTTCTATAGAATGGAAAAAGTATAGTAGGTGTGTGTATTTCTCAGGTTACACTAGTATATCTATAAAAATTCTTCACACTCCTGTTTTCAGAAGGTGCAGACTGGTCTCAGCTTAAGTGGGTATGAGACTGAATGATTCGTTGTGAACGAACAGAACAGGAAACTGGGTGCAGTGGTGCATTCCTGTAATCCCTGGACTTGGAAGGCTGAGGTAGGAGGATCACCTTGAGCTCAAGACCTCAAGGCCAGCCTGGGCTACATAGTGAATTCAAGAGTTCAAGGGCAACCTGAACTACATTGTGAGACCCTGTCAAAAACAAAACAAAACAAAACGAAAAAAAAACCCACGAAAGAACAACAACAAAACAGGACATGGCAAAGTGATGGTATGAGATACACAACACTAGACCATAGGAGGACCCCAGTTCCTGCTGTCCAATGTGTTGTTTTCTGTGCTTTCAGTTACTCCTGGTCAACTGTGGCCTGAAAATAATAAATCAAAAATTGCGGAAATAAACCACCCACAAATTCTAAATTGTACGCTGTTCTAGCTGGGGTGGTGAGGGCTCACGCTATCCCACTTCGTCAGTCCAGAAGGCAAATCACCCTTTTGTCCAGTGTGTTCACACTACCCCTCGTCTTCCTGCTAGTCACTCTGTAGACATTCCAGCGATTGAATCTGCAGTCGTTGTGTCTTGGTGCAGACACATGGGCCAGTGCTATTCTTGGTTTCAAGCAAAATGCCCCAGAGGTCTGGGGCTCTGTCCCCCATTGGTAAGGGAGGCCGCTGCATTACATTCTCCTCCAAACTCTTCTGTTCTGGGAGAAGTCAGCGGCTATCTCGTGAAGATACACAGTCGACCTTCTAAAGAGGCTGTTGTTGGTGACAGGCAGTCAGGAACAAGGCGCCATCTTGGAAGCAGATCCCCAAGCTCTGGCCGAGCCTCGATCACTGAAGCCTGAGGCAGTATGGGCCTCAGAAAAACAACCTGGACCGAGACCACCCACAGAGTCCTTTCACAGTTTATTTAATTTCCCATTTCCCTGATTACTTCATAACTTTATTTTCCTTTTAGTTTCTCGCGTGATGAAAAATATCTATTTCTTAAGACACAGTTTCCGAATAATTGATTTTTCAGTAGACAGTAGATAGCTAATAAAGTTCCCCACTGTATCACGAGGCCACCACAAGATTAAACCCAAATCTGACAAGGGCTGAAGAGAAAGTAATTTTTTTTTCAATTTTTTTAAATTTTAAACCACGAACATGTATTGGTACATTTTACCTATAATGGTCACATTCATCACATTTATTTTGTACCTGTACATGATGTATCTTGGTTCTCCCCCCCTTCCCCCCTCCCCTCTGCACCTTCCCTCCCTATTTACAGCAGGTTCGTTCATCATTTTCTATATTTTCCCATTCCCCTCTCTCCCCTGTTGCCTTTCTGCTTTTCCCCTTCTTTCCTTCTAGTACTTCTCTCTTCTGCACACCATCCTCCTTTTATATAATATCTATTACACCTCTTTGTCCTTATTTACAGTTATGGTCTCTCATATCAGAGAAACAATTCGATGTGTGCTCATGAGTGTCTGATTTATTTCGCTTAAGAGTATGTTCTCAAGAAACATCCATTTATATATGAATGACTCTAGTTTATCCTTTTTTATGGCAGTGTAGTACTCCATTGTGTAGAAAAACCACATTTTCTTTAGCCATTCGTTGGTTGTTGGACATTTAGG
>PVJO010015154.1:0-45976 GCA_004026905.1 Hystrix cristata | reverse complement strand
CCAGCTACGCAACTGAATTTAGTTATTAAATCTAGAAGTTTTTTGGTGGAATTCTTGGGGTCTTCTATGTAGAGTATCATGTCATCTGCAAATAATGATAGTTTAACTTCTTCCTTTCCTATCTTTATCCCTTTTATTTCTTTCTCTTGCCTTATTGCTCTTGCTAATGTTTCTAGAACTATATTGAATAATAGTGGTAGGAGGTGGAGAAATTAAAACGTTTCTACATTGCTGGAAGGAATTCTGTTTTGTTTTGTTTTGTTTTTGTTTTTGAGACAGGAATGGCACCATGCAGTTCAGGCTGCCCTTGAATTTGCTATGTAGCCCAGGCTGGCCTTGAACTTGCAGCAATCTTCCTGCCTCAGCCTCCAGAATGTTAGGATCGCAGGCATGTGGCACCGTGCCTGGCATTGTGGGTAGGAATTTATAATGGCACAGCCTAATTTGAAAATAGTTGGGTGGTTTTTTGAAAAATTAGTTATAAATTTATCATACAGTCTGTAATTCTACTCTTAGGTATATACTCAAAAGAAATAAGAACATATATCCCCATAAAGTTTTTCCATGAATATTCACAGCAACATTATTATTAATAACCCATTTGGCAACATTCAAAGTGTCCAACATCTGCTGGCTGCGTGGATGAAAGTGGTACATACAACGACTATTTTATTTAGCAGCTAAAAGGAACCCACTATTGATGCATACTCCAACATGGATAAACTTCAGAAGTATTTAGTAGAAGAGGTCAGACACAGAAAAGCACATATTGCATGATTCTTTTTGTATGAAATGCCCAGAAAAGGACAAGCAAAGTCGGTTTTTGGTTGCCTGGTACTGAGAGTGAGAATAAGGATGACTGCCAAACCGGAACGAGGACATTTGTGGAATGATCAAGATGTCCTAACATCGGATTTTTGTGATGATGGCTCAGGTTTAGAAATTTGCGAAATCTTTTAAAATTGTACACAGAAAAGAAGGTAAAAGCAATAAATAAGTGTTGGTTGGGTGAAGATATGGAAGGGGAAGGTTGGACGGCTCTAGAGAACAGCACGTGCAAGGGTTGTGTGTGGGGGGAAAGTATTCCGGAGAAAAAGAGAGATTCTCCATCAGGGATGCCTCAGTGCTGGGAAGGCTGAGAAAGTGCACACAGTAGGCCAAACTGTGCTTGACAAATTAGGACTGCAGAGCTTTAATAGCTGTAAGTAGCTTCAGTGGATGAATATATTTTCTTTTTACAGCGCAATGAGAGAAAAACACACCATTGCAATGTGTGTTAAGCAAATGTGCTAAGAAAATCTTTTAAAAATATATTAGAAATCTCATACATATAAAAGCTTATACTCTAGGATTATTAGAATTTTACAACATTGAAAATTTAAAAAGTCACATTTCTTTTCATTGAATATAAATTCAAGGCCTTCAAAAAAGTGGAATTAAAATTGTAAGTTCCAGTTCATATTTTATGGCTTTTAAATAGAAAAATGATCTCTATTGGTTTTGCTGTGGACAATAGATCCAAAGCATAATTTTCATAAGTAAAGTTAAACTCTTTACTGTATTGGAAACTGAATTCCAAAATTTTCAAAAGGAGCAGGAATCAAAAATTTTGAAGAATGGCCCACATCGAAAATATTTATTTGTTCCACATTCATGGTAGTGGTTAGTTACTGTCAAAAAAAAAAAAAAGAATTACCCCCACCCTTTATATATGTCTTACATCCCCCCTTTTTAAGAAAAATACTTAGCATATAAGTAACACAAAACCAAAATATCAAGTCAGAGGTCTTTTGTTACTTGAAGATTTGGTTACATTTTTGGTTAAGAATTGACATTTCATGTAATATCAATAGATTTGAAAATATTTGCTTTTCAATGCCTACTCTTCTTTTATTGGGAATTTTAAATGTAAACTTTATTTTAGTTTCAAAAGACAAAGGAAATGGGCAACATACCCAGACTTAGCCATGAAAGGAAGACTCCCCTGCAGAGATGGGTCCTGACACCAAAGATGGGCCCTGTTGTTCTTTCTTCTCTCCCACTGAAATTCCTCACCTGGCAAAAAACTACTGCCGCCTGCCTGCTGGTTGTCAGAGTTCTTCTAAGTCAACTCCCACTCTCAAGCCCATCGTGGCTCTTCCCTCACCTATGATCCCTCGTCTCTCCAGAGGAAAGGCAACCAGGCTGAATAAAAGCAACGGGGTGATGGTGTGATGGGCACCAGTGGTTCCCAGACTCTGGGTTAAGAGGCCACCAAATTGATTTCACTTGAGAGCAAATTCAGATCTGAACCTAGTTTTTCAGAGGTGAAAGAGATCTATTGATTTTCGTCACAGTCGCTTTAAAACTGAAATGATCGCCATTTTAACTGTGTCAGACCGAACAGAGTTGCTGGAAATGAGTATCAAGCTGTTTTTCTTTTGACTGAATTCCATATTGTGCATCTTTGATGGAAAATAAAGTAATAAGACAGTGAAAAGCAGCTGGGACATTCTATGGTGACTGAGCATTGGTTTGGAGAAAGCCTTCAGTACTGGAGTCTTCTCCGAGTAAAACAATTCGCCTCACCATGATCGGTCTACGAGGCTGGATGTTTTTGGTACACATCTCAAAGTCTCCAGTTGTTGGGCATTTGTGAAAAGAAAGAGCCTTCTCAGGACATCTCAGAGTTGTGGGCTTTCACTTCAGCAGAAGAGAATTGAAGCAAGCATAATATTGAACATGAACATTGTATCTGAAGCCACACACACCACAGGACACTCTTTCTGGGAAGTATAAATAATATTATGATGCCCTAAAATGAACCTAAATTTCATTCATAGAAATTATATTCGAAAGCTAGTCCTTCCTCTTTAGGAAATACCACAGTGAAAAAGACTTGGTGTCTCTTCAATAAGTAGGTGTCCACAAGTGGCCATTCTTAGTCTAGACACGTGAGCAATCTTTTTTTGGATTGTTTCCTAGAGATCAAAAATTTTTTTTTTTCTGGGTGCTGGGGATGGAACTCAGAGCCTTGCGCTTATTAGGCGAGCTCACTACCACTGAGCTAAATCCCCAATCCCTAGAGATTTAAATTTTTTAAAAAAGCATTTTATGGAGAAAGTTCTCCAGTCATTATCTGGAGAAAATACTTACTTTCTTGGTTTTCAAAAGTGAGAAAATAGAATTAACTTTTTCTCAAAAATGAATTCCATTTTCTATAGTATCTCAATGACAATCTGTTGGGTGAGCCGTTCAGTACATGCATCCAGGTGAGAAGCCAGCCTGCCTGTGGCAAGCTGTGATCTAACTGAGGTGGCTCCTGTCTGTTCGGACCCTCCCTTTCCTCCTTCCGTGTCATTGTCCTCGTTTGTCAATGTCATTTCATCACACTCCATTTTTGAGTCCCTACTTAAAAAGAAGATATTTCTGTGTTTGTGAATGTATGTGTGTGTTTGTCTATACACATCTACATTTATGCATTAAAATATATTTAAAATATTGCCATCACTATGATCATTATATATCAGACTCTTGGGTGATTTATTTATGCTACTTCCATCTTCACAAAAATATAAAGTATATATTATTTTAATTTTACTGATGAAGAAATGGAGACGCAAAGAGACTAAATAACTTGTTTGGGGCCATGTGGTAGTAAGTAGATTCCCAGTTCACGTCTTTCGGGATGGTAAGTCTCTGTTCTTCCTCAGTACTGCATGGCAGGTGTGCCTGCGAGGCAGTGTCAAGAATAGCATTTAAAGGCTGCATCTACTTAGCAGGGCAAGACTGTGCGTGTCACCACTGACCGGGGGCCCAGGGGCTTCATTACAGCAATGCGTATAGCACTAGGGTATTGTTGAGTGCTCTTACGGAGAAAGTCTACAATGGCCTTTTCCCAAATGTTACAGTTTGAGTTGTCTCATAAACACATAGGTCCCTCAAACTATATAAATTAGGACAGTGCTTCACAGCTAAATTTATCCAGAAATTACAAAAGCTATCCCAGGAGTAAATGGCCATGCATCAAAATATCAAGAGTCCATCTAGAGTTCTTTATCGACGACTTAGAAGACACTCATTCATCATTTAAATGGCGTAATATCTTATCCCCGTATGTACTACTGCAGGTTACGGTTAACCTCTTGTCACTCTGAGTGGGTACTTAGCTTCTTACAGTAACTTTTCTTCATGAACAGAATGAAGAGGGAAAAGTTCAAATCAGACGTTACAGACAATGACCAGGCGAGGTCCTGCAAAACCAAATACTACAACCAGGTGGAGTAGAAGGCCAGGGTGCCACGGCATAGATGGAAGATTCCAGGGAGGTTCATCTTATTCTTCCTTGGTGAAGGTCATGAAGGAATCTGTGAGAGTCTGAATTCCAAAACTTCTTAAGTAATATCATATGAGGCCTGTGAGACTAAGCCAGTGCTCCTTAGCCTGGCCACACATTAATTAGCATCACTTGTGGAGTATTTAATGCATTGTGATTCTCACTGCATGTCTAATCATCTGAGACTTTGGGATAGACAGACTCAAAAATTCACACACAAAAAGTGTTCAGAAAGAAGACAGAGACAGACAGAGAAGAAGGAGGAGGAGGAAGAGAAGAGAAAGAAGGTGGAGGAAATAAAGAAGAAGAAAGAGAAGAAAGATGAAGAGAAGGAAGAGGAGGAAGAGAAAGAGAAAATGAGAAGAAGGGGAAGAGAAGGAGGGGAAATGAAGCACAAATAAACAAAAGAGGTAAAATGCTACCAGCAGATAACCTAGGTGAAGGGGAGCCATGCTGCGCCAGAGCTGGCCCGAATGGGCTCACGGTTTTGCACGTCTCTCCCCAATACCATGTCAGTGACTTCACACTGGTGGTTTGAACTTGGCCATGATGGGGAGAATTTGACCAAGGAACCCACCAAATGCGACACACCAGGGTTCCCTCTCTACGAGCTTGCTCAGTGGCACGCCATTGATATACTGTAAAAATTACATCCTCCTCCTCAAATCAGCTGACCAACCAAAACAAACCTAACCAAACCAAAACAAAACAAACAACCTCCCCCCTCAACCAAACCAAACTCCAAACCCAGACCACTCTTCTAGTGGTACTATCCCAGGCTTTGTGGGTAGTGATACTATGCATTCTTCTGGAGATACTATCCCTTTCACAAAGTGGGAAATAGTGTAGAGACATGAAGCTTCTCAAGAGCAGGGGCCATGTTCATTTTGTGACTCCACTACACCTCCAGCATGTTGTCCGGTGCCAGATATATGGCAGGCAATATGTACTTGTTGAGTAAATGAAAGACGTGTTCATTTAAAATATTTTATACCACCTATTGGGTACTTTAATTTGAAATGTGGAGAAAATGGAAAAAGGTGAAAAATGCATAGTTAATATTCTGCATGGAACTGCCCTTAGCTCCTGTGGGGAGAAGGTATTTAACAAATGGAAAGCATAAGGTCCCAAATTAATCCCATCTTAACCTCAGGAAATGCATAAGGGAAGAAAATTCACATTACTGATTACACACTGGTACCTGGCAGATAGAAATGAGATAATAAGTAGATATTGACTTCTGTTGAGGTGAACATCAAGATCTATTGACCTGAGAGGTAAATATTGACCGAGGTGAAGTCAAGGTCAATATTTGCCTCAAAGAACGGGAAATCTTAATGCTCACCAATATATAAAGGTTATATGTGAATTTTTACATACATTTGCCTGGCATAACATTATGAAAGCGCTTTGTTTTCTTAAAGAATACACAAAAGTCCAACTTAAAGGTTTAAGTTTCATACAAATGGCGACTTTAAAGAATAAGAGTTCCTACTCTCGACCTTGACTTTTACTGCGTGTTCTGTTAAGCAGATTCGGTATGGGTTGACTGGGGAACAGTGAAGGTTAGCACGCGTCAGCAGAGCTCAGGCATCCCTCAGGAGGCCACAGAGAATGCCTCACCATGGTCCCCAGCGACGCTTTGTCCTCACACCTGTCTTGACTGCTGTGTCTTGTCTGCTGTGTCTTGCTTTGTGCTGTGACACATCTTGATCATGCGGTTTTGAGATTTCAAGACTGGGAGGGTATCCGTCTAATCCTTAGATTTTAATTTATTTCCTGACTTTAGGGTGCACTCTATCAAAAGATGACCCGAGGCCCGTCAACCCTGGTCATCATGAATCTCCAAATGAAGTCATTCTGCAGGCTCCAGGGTGGAGAGGACAGGACGAATCTTTGAGGGACTTTTGGGCTGCTCTCCATTCATCTGTGCCTTGGAGAAGACGGCATCTCCATGGGTGGAAATTCAAAACCATCTGGAATCTGGTGCCCAGCAACTACCAGTTCTCCCGGCATGAGGCGACTTATGGCAAGCTGGACAGAGCTCCTCGTCCACAGATGAGGCTCCAGTCCCTGCCGCTGCCTCTGCTGGCAGAGCCCTTGGCTACCCTGGAGCGATTTGGAAAGAAGGGTGCTTGATAGCTTCCTTTTTTGCTCCTTCCTCACCGCTCCTGTCTCTGCTTCGCCCAACTTGTGGATCAAGAAAGGAGATGAAAGGTCTCTCGCAGTCTGCAAAGTGTCGTGGCATCCTGGCTGCTTTCCCCTGGTGTGCTCCTTGAGGGCACTGTCCATGTCCTCTGCCTCTTCTCTCCTCTAGGGCAGCCCAGAAGCACCGAAGGGGAAGATGCTCCACAGAGACCAGGCGACCGAGGGAATGGCGGAGGCCTGGTCCTTCTCCCTGCTTTCTTGGGCATCTGCAAAAGCGCCAGGGTCACTAGCATGAGTAGCCTGTACAGCGCGGGCTTCAGTCCCTTCTCGTGTCCCCTCCCTCCCGGGCTGGGCTCTAATGTATGCACCGCCTGATTTTCATACATGCTGATTGCATAGCGATTTATTCCACAAGTGCCAGGGAGAAGAGCCACCCCAGACTAAATGTAAAATCTTTATTCTCCCCAATGTCTAAATCATTGTTTTCTCGCAGCCCAGATCATGTGGCACACATTATTAATAGCTCTGGTCTCTCCACCACTTGACACGGCGCTCCAGCTGTCATTCTGCTCCCTGGCTCGTATGATTCTTGCACTGGTGAAGTGCCAGGCCCGGGCCCAGCCCATCAGTCACTGTCACCCACCACCCAGTGATGAATAGCCCAGCCGTCGCCGTGGCGAGGCCCGGGCCCTGATTCACACACGCCTGACTTTTACCAACTTCAGCTTGCCAGCTGAGGCCTGGCCCGGCCGAGCAGGGCCGCAGTGACCTGGAAATGGCACCGCCCCTCCGCCCCTCCCCCTCAGATTAGTTAAAAATGAAACAAATCCTAATGTGATCATGTCACTAATTATGCATTTAATTCAGTTATAAGGAGCTAATGGCTCTCTCAGTGACAGCTTTTACTGCTAAAAGGCAATTCATTCCTGAAACGGAGAAATCTAATTACACAAAATGCTCCATCCTAATCCTTTCAAAGAATAATCTTATTTGTAGACATTAACATCCCAGATGCTGCTGCTGTTTGTCCATTATGACAGTGTTTGTCCTGAATAATGTATAAATAGCTCTTTCTGGACAGTTGCATGTCACTAAATCAATACAATTTGCTGCCTTCTGTTACATTAAGTCGGCCTGGGCAGGCTGGAGAAAATTAACCTTTTGTTTTCCTCCCCTCCCCCTTTCTCAAAGGGCCTTCAGAATTAGAAATGAGAGAAGGATCAAAGGGGAGCAGGGTGAGGGTGAAAGCAGAGGGGGTGACAGAGAGACAGAGAGAGAGAGAAAGAGAGAGAGAGAGAGAGAGACAGAGAGAGAGGACAAGCATGACAGGTGTGAACCAAGAGCTGGGAGAGGAAATGTCAGGTGGGGAAATACCAGGAGATGAGCCGCAAATGCTGGGAAGGAGAAAAGGGCAAACTTCCATGAAGACTACTTGGAAATTGCTCCAGCTACAGGCCTGGGCAGAGCCCCTTACGTGCCGATCAAGGTCTCAAGGGTTCTGTTGAGGTGACCATCAAGATCTATTCCGTGACGTGTTCTTTACGGTGGTGCCCTGGCGTGCAGCACAGCGTCAGCGGCCTGGTCAAGGACAGCCTTCAAGGATGCCATGTCCAAAAGAGGCATCTAGGTGGCTGCCCAGCAGCAGTGTGACAAACGATTGGCACTGTCTTGAGATTCCGAAGGTGAGGAACTGGGGGCCAAGTCGTGCAGCGGGAATCTGCCTTCTGTCGCTTGGGTTCCAATGGAATCTTCAGCTGACTCCTGCATGTGCTAAACCTCTGGTCATTCAGGAAGTTTGCAGAGCAAAGGTGTTTTATGTGTCATTGTAGAGAACCCTCAAAATTTGTGTTGCAGGCACACACACATTCTCCCCGCAACACACACATACGCGCACACACACACACACACACACACACACACACACACACAGAGTTAATTTCTATCTAAAACACTAGAAAGTGAGTTTTATGGTGAAATTGTTAAAAGACTGGAGGGAGCTGGGCATGGTGGCACACACCTATAATCCCAGATTCCCGCACTCCCACACTCTGGGAGGCTGAGGCAGGAGGACTGCAAGTTCAAACCCAGTTGGGCAATTTTTTGAGACCCTCTGTCTCAAAAAATAAAAAAAAGGGCTGGGGATGTAGCTGAGTGCGAAGGGCCTGGGCTCAAATCCCAGTAACACACACACACACACACACACACACACACACACACAAATATCAATATCATAAATGTCCTGGGTATGTAAGTGTGATCTAATTTCTATGTACTACGAGTTCTCTACTGAAGACTAAATAAGAGGTGGACAAAATCTTTTTGTAAAGGACTAGGTAGTACATGCATTAGGCTTCATGTGCCATGTTGGCTCCATCACAGCCACTTGAGTTCGCAGTTGTAGGACTGTACATCCTCAGGTGATAATTAAATTAGTGGTTATGAATGAGATTGGCCCTGAGGGTCTAGTATTCCATCCTCTGGATTAGATAATATTATATTATCTAAAAAAATGTAACCAAAATGTACTTGATTTTAAAATTTTACCCTTTTTCCCCTTCCTTGTGCCCACTCAGTGCTTTATCTTTCTTGATATCATCTTGTCATTGGAATACGGGCATCTATCGCCTTCATACCAACTCAGGGAAGTCCAGAGAGGTTTCTTCAGATAAAAACAAATCTGACAAAAGGAAGTGAGAAGCGGAGTACTACATCCCCCTCACCCTACCTCATTTCTCTTCAGATTTGGAGTGCACAAATCCGCCTTTGGCTTTGTAGCTGTACTATTGGTTGTTTTCATTTCTGCTTCCAGAAATGGGATAAGGGGAGTGTGGTACAATGTAGATAGCTGTTGAGGTTGGGTGCTGCTATCTGAAATAACCTGCAAACAGCTTGCCTTGGTGTTGTTCCTCAAGGGAAATAATTCACCATAAAGCAGGGCTGTTTTTAAGGGGAGCTCAGACTGGGAACCACTAGAGTACTGCATCAAAAGCAATGTCAGCTTTAAGAGTGTTTTAAGGACAATGGAATAAAGAGACCAGGATAGAGGAGAAAGCCAGGCATTAAGGTTTCCATCTTAAATGGCCCCAAAGCTCCTGGGCTAAAGGCCCAGGCAGCAGCCAGTGGGCTTTGGGAGGGGTGGACCTTGTAGGAGCTGAGCTAGATGGGAGAAGTGTGGTCACTGGGGTCATGACCTTGAAGGGGGCCCCAGGACCCCAGCCCTTGCCTTCATTTCCCACTCTGCTTCCTGGCCACCTCACCCGGATGTTTCTGCCTCATGGCGGGCCCATAAACAGATTAACTAAGGGCCATGGACTCCAGCCAAAAGAAACTGTTCCTTCTTCTAATTCTTCATCTCAGGTGTTTTGTCACAGTCATAGAAAACAGACTAATACGACAGGTAAGAAAAGAAGATAAGAGCAAGATCAAATCACAGACACAACCACATTCTTCTTTATTTGCTGCTCAGTGTATTTATTTACAGAACACAGTGAACACCAGATCCTTACAAGCAATTTCTTGACTGGGCCATGCATGCGGCCAGAGTAGGGAAGCGGTCCTAGCCTGTCCTTCTTGAAATTCACAGGGATCACCCACACTGTGGGCAAGAGTTCCACAGTGCTGGAGAACCTGTGGCAGAGCTCAGGACACTGCTTCTCTGGTTTTCCTTTCAGGGTAGCTCTTCATCACGTGTTATAATCCTTCACTCCTGCACCAGACTGTGATTTTTCTCACATCCTTATCTGAGTAGAAATATATGTGAATGATTGATTCTGAAGGCAAACTCACCTCTGTTGTCACCACCTTCACTCTTGGGTGAGGTTTTGGGGCCTAGTTCATGCCTTACTTTCTCCCAGTGAGAAGCTTATGAACTGCTGGGTTTCTTTGAAATAAACTCTTCACCACCTAAGAAGCCATTCAAGCCCTTCTGCCTTGTCAGACTTTCAAAAATGGTTGTTGCCAGTCAAATTGACCATATAAATAATCCCATGACGAGTTGGGATAGGAAAGTTTCAAAGTAAAGCTAACCAGTCAGTTGTGCAAAAGCTAATCCCAGCCATTAAAGTCTACTCCCCAGAATCACACAAAACTTCTCCTGTGGCCTCCAGGGCTTACTGTGGAGAAGGACACACCACAGAGTGGGACGCAGAAGAGAAAGTATTATTTCTGGAAAATAATTTATCTGGGGTGCTCCTTTAAAACTTCAGGGCCAGTGTCACCGAAAAGGGCTCAGATGAGGTGATCTGGTTGATTGGGCCTTAATCCATCACTGCTTGAGCCCCCTCAAATGTGTTATCTCCAGGGATTTGTCTGGCGACATATGATTTCACACATCTGTCACCTAAATCACAGATCCAAATGCAAAGCCCAGCACTAAGAAACGTCACAGGAGTTTGCAAATCCTCGGTGGAACTTGGGCCTGTAAATCAATGGCTGGATTACAGTTCAATAGCATCACCTTCTCGTTTATGATGAGATGATGCTGTCCACGCGAACACCTAGGCATTAGAGTGATGAAGCTACAAAGATGTGCTCGAGAGTCAGTCTCTGTGGTTCTTCCTTAGACCAGTCTCTGAGTGTCTGCTCCAAGACAAGAAACTTTTAAATTAAAACCAGCCTAAGAAAAATACTGAGCCATTTGGAAGCTTACTTGACACCATCTCTGTGGATGGTCAGACACCAGCCCCCCTTTAGTGGAGTAGAAGTAGTAGAAGTGATGGTAGTAGAAACAAACATTTCTTCAAGGTTTGCTATTCCTGTGCACTCTGTTAAGTGCTTTATGTGTATTATCTCAGGAACTGAGGGGCTCAGAAAGGTAAATCGCGTCCCAGCATAAACAATGAGAGAATAGCCTGAGCCAGACTTTGAACCTATGTCTTCCAACTCCAACCGTGTGCTTCATCAGGATGCAAGAAAAGTTGCCATTACAGTTTGACAGCTTTATTTACAAGCAAAGAGAGAGATGTAGAGTTTTTCTGAATACATCACCCTGTAGGATCGTTTGCCAAATCAAGAGTCCTGTTCGTTGGTTCTAAGCATTGCAGAAAACACCTGTGGGTGGAGTCACTGTGTGGGTGTCCAGCCAGGGCCTTGCTCTGCCACTGGCTCCGAGCGTGCCGCTGACCACCTTCCACGGCCACTGACACAGACAGGGAAGCCAGGCGACCCACAGCAAGGCGGTATTTTCCTGGGGCCATCTTGGAAGTGACGCCTAAGACGGGATCATCTTCAATCTGAGTTTCCTAGTCACACTGAAAAGGAACACAAAATAAGAAAATTAAACAGAGAGTAAGGGAGGCAAGATGGGGAGAGGTTGGTCACTGGATAGGAGGAATAAGTTCTGCTGTTCTGTTACAGGGTGAATATAATTACCAATAATGTTCCATGTGTCTCAAAATAGAGAAGATTTTCAATGTGCTCACCATAAAGAAGTGATAAAAATTCAAGGTGTGAATACACTAATTGCCCTGAGTATCAGCAGTACTCACTACATACGTGGATGGAAACATTATATTGTATCTCAGAAATACATACAAATACTATGTCAATAAAAATAAAATTAATGAAAATGAAACAAAACCACATAATGTGAAACCAGAAGGACCCCTCACAACCCCCAAGCTGCTCAGTATGGCTGACCTGGGACCCTCAGGAAGTGACTTCAGCCCTGGGAGTGAGGAAGCACCCCCCTCTAATACTTGCCATCATTGGGGATTTCTTAACAGCTCAAAGTATGATGGGCTACGGAAATTTTCTGATGCATCCCAGGAGGAAATTTCTATTGACTTAATTCTTCCCCTTTGTGAAAATGGTCATGCTCTGTGAAAGTCTGTGTACTTATTCATGGCAAAGTTCTCTGAACACCGTTTCTCTTCCCCAATCGAAATATAGCTAATGACTGATACTCAATACTTCTGGTTTTGATTTTGTTCCTTAAGGATCTTTAATGAAAATAGTCATCTTGTATCAAGCATCCATTATGCTCCAGGACCATGCTATGCATGTAGGTACATTTTCCTCTTTCTCACAGTGCCCACCAGGCTGCTCTATCCCCATCCCATATTAGAGATGAGGAAACCGAGGCTCCAAGGGAGATGAGCTTGCCCAAGGCGAAACACCTAACTAGTGTGACAACCAGGGCCTGGACTCACACCTGACTGACTTCGTTGCCCTTTCTCTCAGTTCCCTGCTCTCCCCTCTCTGTGCCTGAGGTAATGGGTGCCCATGGAAAGCACGAAGGCGGAACGTAATTGTCGGGCTCATGGATATCGTAGTTGAGCAAGAGTGTGAACAGCATTTGCTGTCTTTGTTTTCTTAATTGATAAATCAAGATGGGGACAGTGGCTATGTCAATATGACATTAAATGCTTGGGTCAGCTCAGGCAACTACCCAGTCACATTAATCATTTGGCATCAAAGGGATAAAAAATGTTGATTAACCCCAATTTCCACTCTGTACTTGGTTATTCTGGCATAAAGAACTAGGTGCTAGGCAAAGGATTTAGATCACAGAGCAAGTGTGTTGTAAAATGGATGATTCAGATTGTCTTGGATTCCTACTCGATGCAAAAACCATGCTTCATTCATGCCACTGCATGTGAAAACAGTAATCCTCTCCTCTCTGTGTAATTCAGAGGCTGCTCCATGTCAGGTAGCTTGACAATTTTGTTCTAAGTGAATCGAGGATGGAGACAGTGACAGTCTGCTGTGCCCTGCAGGGCTGCAAGATTTCCTTTGGAAACAGGCAAACGTCTCTATTTCCCTTCCTATCTTTGAAGCAGTCATGCCCTTTCACACAGCGGCTTCTCCAATGCCATCTGCTTTGTCAGCTCAAAACTTTCAAGTCTCTCGCCGTAGAACTGAGAGGTTGGGCAGACTGGAGATGTTCATTTCCTGTGTAGACAGGTCAGTTCTAGGATCCACCCACGTGTGTCGCACTGCTCTGTGAAAGGCAGCCAGCATCCCACACATTCATGAGAGAGTAAAATCAGATCGGCCCCCAGTGAGCCAACATCTCCTGTCCCCAGAAGATGATCATCACTGGGGCTGATTCAAGCAACAGAATATACATGTCTCAGTGTCCAGAGCTTGCGTGGACTTGACAGTGAGGCCAGCTATGGAAAACACTGCTTGACCCAGACACTGAGGCAGTTTGATGTAGAGGCTATTGACAGGGAATCAGCTTGGAAGCCCCAACATGCCTTTTCCGGAGTCACTTTTCATATTGCAGCCTCAATTCACACATACTTGCCCTGTGGCACCATCAGGCATTGTGAAAGAGCCAGGAAACCTGTAACTCAGACATTATGGGAAAATAAAAGGAAGTTATTATTTTATGTTGTTCAATAACGTTATATTATCTTTGTAATAGGCTAATTCATACAGTCTGCAGAAGACTATTTATGAATTGATGGCTTGGGAGTCCCAATTGGACTTTAAAATATATAACTTAAGTTGATGGATTCAATTTGAAATTCAAATGAGCATTTTGTACATTTGCCCAGAGTCTTTAAGTCAATAGTCTTAAATAAGTAAACAAAACTTCTCCAATCATTTAATAACATTTTCTTGGCTCTAATACTCTGAGTCATTATGACCAGAAGTGACACTGGCAACATAGTTATACTCTTATATTAGCCCAAGACATTCTTTGAGCTAAAATGGACCACTCCTATTTATCGTGTCACCATGTAAAATATTTCCAAGGAAGTTCTTTTATTTTCTTCTCTCTCTTTAACCCTGTTCATTTTTTTACAAATAGATTTAGATTCAATGTACTTATTTTCTAAATTTATGGTGAAATAATTGTTTTGTTCTTACAAAAGACCAAAAATATGAATATCTGGAGAAAGCACAGGACCAGACTCAGAATAAAGACAGCAGCATCAAATTTTAGTCACCACTGTGTCGAGGGAGTTGGGACAGCTTTGAGGAGGCCCTTCAACTTGGAGAAATCTGCAACTCAAAAGAGAGGATGCGTCTATTCCAACTAACCCTGCCTGGCCCCTTCCAGCACTCAGGATCAGGACTCCTGAAATTGGCAGCATTTTACATTGTCATCTTCAAACTCACGTTCAAACCATAGCTCACAGAAGCCCCTAGGGCTAGGAGCAAGGAGGTGCTTCAGACCTCATCTACTATGGATAAGTAACTGGCCCAGGAGGTTGGTTTGGCTGTCTGATGTATAGAGATTCCTAGTAACCTTCAGATTCTACCGTCTATTCCTCTGCTTCCATGGCTTACTTGGCCTTGTGATGTCGACCTGTTTGCTTGCCACTGCCTCTTAAATCTGCTCATTCATTCTTTCATTCATTCATTAAAGCACCTAAAATGTGCAATGCAGAGTACTAAGCTCAGTGATACAGACGAACATGGGCACTATATTCCATTCCCCAGCTCCATGTAATTGATGTTCTAGTGGTGGAAGATGGGAAATAAGGAAGCAATATAGGATGTTAAGTAGGGATTAATATATCAGAAGAAAAATAGAGTAAGATGTTGGAAAGTAATGGGCTGAGAGGAGGAGCCATTTTGATAGGGCCAGCGACAGCCTAACCTGATCAAGGGCATTTGATCCAGGACCTGAAGGAGGTGGGGACACTGGCAGTACAGGTGCAGGTAGAGAGGGTCGCGAGCAAAGGGAAGATGAGCAAAGGCCCTGGGGCCAGCATGCTCAGCTATCGCTTCTCCAGGGCCTCTGTATGGATAGGAACTGAGTTGGGTATCCGGGTGCTTCATAGCCGCCAACTCGAGGGGAGCTGGTGATCTCCGAGGAAGAACTGGAGCAGAATACCTGGAATCAGATTCAACATGATCTTCCGAAAGCCCTTGGTACTGAGGTACACAATCCTGGGAAGACGGGTCTGATTATGTGTCAGGAGGGAGAGGAAGAGAAGACAAACGCCTTTGGGGATAGACATCTCTTCATCAACCAGTGATAAGAAGTTTGCCCAACTGCCTTGCTGCTAAACAATATTAACCTTCGATACCCAGATAAGGAACTTTTATTTAATTAATTTGTTTGTAATTGATCCCAAAATAGTGCTTTGTCTTTCTGAGGGTCCCCTGAGACTATGGGGACCCACAGCACATTGATAACTCCCTTCTCTCCCTTGACGTCTGGGACACACATCTGTCCAGTGAATATCTGAAAAAGGAAGGCAGACTTCCTGCCAGGACCAGGCATGTCAAAATCAGAGGATGCCGTGTGAACTCAGGGCTCATCACATTAGAAAGGGCAGGACGCGGGAGGCACAGAGTGGACCCCAAGTTTTAATGCTGACCACTGAAAGTGTTTTTCCACTTAATGATCTGTGAAGAATAGAAACTCAGAATATTGGTGACCAGAGTTTAAAGAGGTTATCTTAATGTATAATTCTTTCTGAGCGATGATTTTTTAAAAATTCATTTTGGAATTATTCTCCCCCACTCCTGAAATTACACATTGAAGTGCTTGTTCCTGTGTCTGGAGTCAGAGTCTGTAAGGGCATAATCAAGGTTAGAACAGGGCATGAGGAGAGAGCCCTCATCTGCTAGGACTGTGGGGTGACGGAAACAGGAGCCTCCACGATGTGGGGACACAGGGAGAAGGTGGCTGTCTGCTAGCCAGGAAGAGTCCTCAAAAAAACTCGACCACACTTGCTCCTGGCTGTGGACCTCCAGCCTCCAGAGCCGTAATGAAATACATTTCTGTTGCTGGGTCACCAGTCTGTAGAGTTTTGTCATGGTTACCTGAACAGATGAAGACAGATTAATATCTGGATAACTACTCGGTGGTCGTCTGCTGCCAGACCCCGAGACACACCCATCTGGATCGTGGGGCTTCTGGGTAATCTGACTATTTTACGATTTTACTACTCTGGACTTCTCGGGCTTCTATGTCCTCCTGCCTACAAATTAAATCAGGTTTGGAAATGAGAACCGAGGATTTATTTTAGCCAGGCTTGGGGTGCCATTTTAGCTCAGCACTGTCCCCGATCAGCTCCAGAGATTCAGGTAAGCCATGTGCCCCTTCTGTTTCACACGTCTCCCCACAGATGAGCGTTTATAAAAGCAAATGCTAGCAGGCCCGAGAAAACACTCAGAAAATGCTGAAGTTTTAAATGAAGGCAAAAGTGTTAAGCAGTCAATAGACACGCTCTCGGCCCACAGAAAGAAGTTGGAAGAGAGGGCTTCCCTGGAGCCGTGTAGAGACGGCAACAACCAGCATTGGAGCAATTGATTCCGCCACACTCCGACCTCACCATCTGATTCACAACAGATAAACCTTGAAGAAGACACACAGGAGGCTGCCTCCCTCAGCAGAGTGGCCAGAGCAGGCTGCTCCTCACCTGGGCTCTGCGGAAAGTGGGAATCTGCCTGCGAGGTCAGACAGTGAGCCTCGCGCGGGACTGCCACCCCTCCATCACTGTCAATAAGCGAGATGGAGAGACCTGTACGTCATTTCATTTACTATTGCAATGATTACATAGCTCATTGCCTTCCCATTGTTTCAGCGATAGATTTAATTAACTTCCAATTAATCATGGAGGGTGATATTTAATGCTCAGCCCAGCACCGTGCACAGTGTCACAGACCAAAGAATATATTCTGAAAGCTTTAGTAATCAAGAGGTCACGGAAGATAGATGTTCTTCACTGAGGGAGAGGGAAGATAAATCTCTGTGTCCAGACCACTCTGGCTAACTCTTTTAGGATAATTGTTTTGCATCCAAATGATAACTTTCCATAAGGCCCGACCACACACAGTCCAGGAGAGATAGATGGAGGGAGAGAGAGATAATAGGGTTACAATATGGAGAATTCACTTGGCTGCAATTCCCATCTGATGCCAAGCAGACTGAGTTCACTAGGGAATTCTGCTTGGATCTGGAGGACCGAGCTGTCGAGGGCCTGGTCCAGGAGCATATGCTGAAGATGGCTGTGTAATTTTTGTCCCAGGAGTGAGGAAGGAGGCCTAGAGAGCTTGGTTAGTAACCTCTTTGTTTTCAACAGTCTTTAGGGCACACTGACCTTGTGTTCATTGTGTGATAGCACTTATTTCTGTCTTCTGTTTCTTAATAAGATTTTCACATCCAGGCAATGGAAAGTCAGGCTTTTGGGTCAAGTAGTGCATAGTCACTCTCTAGGCTGTGGTCCCCCAAAGTCCATGAGCCATGTGACAGAAGGTCCCTGCACTAGAGCTCAGGCATCCAAACTGTTTCTAATAAAATGAATTTGAACCTCTGAGGAAAAGCTTCTAGCAATTTCCCGAGCACCCTGCAACTCATCGACTCAGAGCACAAAAACATACTTGAGGGAATTTGTTATGCTTCTCAAAGCTACCTGTATACTCAGGCACTAGTGTGGTAGCAAATAATACAGATTAAAATTGTGTATTCATTTATTCACCTACTCACCCATTCACAATTATGTGCTGAGCAGTTTTACATCAAGAAAATGATTGTTTCTGTATTTTTTTAAACAATGTCCACAGCAGAAGAATCTCAGATAAAAGAAATAAGTCAAACTAAACTTTAAAGTCCTTGTTAACAGTGTTTTATGGAGAATGATATCGTAATCTTTGGAATGGATACTATTTGTGTCAATACAGCCTTTGGTATAATACATGATGTTTGGGTATGTGTATATATTTGGGAGGTTGTATGCATGACTTTAAAGTGGTTTTGAGGCAGTGAAAGGTGACGAATCTCAGCCCTGTAGCCTTCTACCTCAAGAAATACACCACTTCTGTGTCAATTTACACAAACTGAGGGACTGTTAGCCAACTCTGTAGACGTCCGTAATCCCTTGCTTTCAGAAAAATCAGATGTGACATTATGTCTGGCATGCATAATAAATTTATTTAGGTAAATGTTCCTTTAGTTAACTCTTCAGAATAACTTTTCAGATTGGGGTACATGCAAAGCGAGCTTTGGACACAGAGTTTACTTGAACTCTCAGGAGAGTTGGTTGAATTTGCTTGTGACTGCTGTGAAGATGTGTGGGGGTGTGTGTGCACGTTAGTTTCTATGTGTGTCTACCCATCACTGGGCCCAAGGTGCTGGAAATAACTTGACAAAGAGATTAAAGCACAGGAGGTCAAACCCCATTCACTGTATTGTACAGGCCAGGTGTCAAATGCAAAATGAAGGGCACGTGTCTTGTTTTATGATGGAGATGACCACCTTCACTTTGCAGTGAGCAAATTGGAGCTGGAACCAGAATGAACTCTCGTGTCACCTACCTGCCCTTCTGGTCAGGAGGATGACACGAGAGCAGGGACGTGAGATTACAGTCATGACCCAGTATGAAAGAATGAGGGACGTTTGCCACTCTTGTTTCAATTCTGGTCATAAAAATGCATGAAGTTTGGCATGAGTTTCTGATCTTGTTCTAAGTGTCATCACAGGGAAGCGAATCTGCAGAAAGCCCCTGAGAATTCCCTGGATATATCAACATGCACCTGGGGCTCTCTGTCTGAGAACTTGAGTGATTTCTCCCTTTGATCACAGGAGGCCACTACAGTGTATTTTTTCCAGCATAAAAATGAAGATTCCCTTTCAAGACAAACTACTTCTCACAAGAACCAGTGGGATGCTTGCTGTGTGTCCAGCCCCTGCCTCTCGGGCGACGCTAACCAAGGGGAAGAGCAGCAGAAGCGACGTATGTCATGTAACTTATGGGAGCAACGTGTTCCTCCCACCCCCAGCCGTCTTCTGGGCACTCGGTTGGTCCTTTGGGCACCAGCGTTACCTGATGCTCTGTGCCCTGTTCACAACTTCGGCGCAGACCTTTCCTCTTCAGAGGTCGCTTTTCCAGTCTCTTCTTCCCATCACTGTTGTCCGGTTCTCTGCCTCTTTCCTCAGGGCTCCCTTATCATCCACACATTCAGATCATTTAACCCCTGTGGGGATGCCACATAGTGCTAATGGATTGCTGCCTCTTGTGTTAGCCAACTTCCTGTCACTGGCACAGACGCCTGAGACTAACAGCTCAAAGGCTTGCAGTTTCAGAGATTACAGTCCATGCCTCTTGGGCATGTCCTTTGGACTTGTGGCAGCACAGTACATCATGGTGGGAGTGTGTGGCAGGAGGCTGCTCACTTCCTGTTGCCCTGGAAGATAAGTGTTGTGGGGGGAAGGCCTGCATCACAATATTCCCTTCGAGTACACGGCCCATGACCCGACTTCCTTGCATTAGTGTTTCCCTCCCATTGATGAAACCACCTACCAGCAGCACCACAGTCCAGCACACCTTAGCACATGGACCTTCGGGGCCACCACAGATGCAGTGGTAGTGCTTCTGGACCCTTGAATTTTGGCTGTCTTTTCAGAGAAACCCTGTCCTAGCCATAAGAAATAAGTCTAGTGTTGGTCAATCTCAGTTTGTTTCAAGGGCTGAGATATTTGGGAATGTGATGGAGGGAGGAAAGAGAAATGAGATCATACTGTGTACGCAACTGCATAGTTTACTACATATACATCCAGCTTTTAAATGGTCATCAAGTAAATTATAATTCTCTCCCAAACTCCATCCATATTTGTCTATGAATAAAAATGGAAATTTTCAAGGGCACTCATCTTACAATCACTTCTCGTAGACTTTTTATAGCGTGGGCTTAGGTTTTGTGAAATATTCTTGATCTAACATTAATTCAAAACATTTATTGAGTGTCTATTATGTGCCAGACCCAGTGGTTAGTGCAGGGGTACAAAGATGGATGAAGCACAATCTCTAGCCTCAGAGGCTTCAGCTTCGTGTTGCAGACAAACAAGGAAGCAAGTGATTCCAGTACGCGTGCTAAGTCCAGTGATGGAAGTAGTGAAGAAGGGTGCCAGACTCTGTGTAAGAAGACAGAGAAAGGTTCCTGGAGGAAGGAACATTTCACTGGAGACTTAAGGAAGAAGGTGAGGGGGAAATGAAGTTAGGTTTAGGCTAAGATTCCAAATACAGTGGCTTCACCAGTGGATTCTGAAAGTAAAAGGCTTAGATGCATCTGTTCTCAGTGAGCCCCATTGGGGTCCCCATTGGGAAACAACACTTCTTGGACCAAGAGCATTGGCTCTTCTGCTGCCTGCCTCCCTGCCAGTGAAGCATGGAAGAGCCAGAGGCAAACAAGAGAAGAACGAGTTGCGATGCTCGGGACTTCTGTATGTTTGACACAGAGTGGGAGGAAAGAGAAGAGTGACCACATACAATCTGCTTAGAAATTTGTATTTTCCATTGAGATTGGTGCAAAAGGAAGACTGTGTGAGATTTTGAGCACGGCGATAACCCATTTTAGAACGTTTACTCTGGCAGAAGTGTAAAGAATAGATTAGAGTAGACATCAAATAGTGCTTTAATTACTAGTAACTTTCAACATTTCCTACTTTGGAGGAGTAGAACAGCATAGAGAAGAGTAGCTGATGAACGCTTTCTTGTAACAAGATCCCACCTCCTGTACTTTTCACTCAGCTGTGTATGTCACTCATTATAAGGAGCATGGTTTCTGACCTAAAAACACATCGGCAAATATTTTGAGATTACTATCATCTGTAGGCACACTAAAGACGAATGCATAGTGCTTTTTATGGCCTGATTATACAGGTAGTTCATGTTCATTGTTGGGAATTCGGACAATCCCAAGTGTAATGGTGTCTAGTCACGTGCCCCAACCCTCCCACTGAGGACATGTAGACAAACTGGATGAAGATTTTGCTGAAGGCGTTAGAGAGCCGACATGGCAGAGAAGGGCTGGTCTGCTCTCTAGGAGGCCAGTGTCTAAACCAGTGAGCTTCCATTTGGGGTAGCTTTCCCCTAAAAGTGATCTCCAATCTAATAAAAGTGGCTAAGAGAGTGGCCGCTGCTTGGCAACCTTGAAATTTGGAGCAGGACAGATGAAATATATGGCTCAGAAGGATGGGGGTCCAGGAACACCCCGTTCTCTGGCCTGAGACGCAAGCGGCTGGATATCAATAGCGAGGGTAAGCCAGAAGGAAGCCAATATTCACATGCAGGACGACTCAGACCCAGTTATCCAGCTGAAAGAAAAACCTCAGTGTCTGGAACTGAAATTGTTTGAGCCTAGTTGTTAATACCCACTTGTGCCTTGAAAGAATAAATGATGATCCTCCTTGGAAGAAGTTAGCATTATCCTGGAGCTCGAGGTATTTGTGTCAGCAATTTTAAATATTCAATGACTTGCTCACAATCAAGGGTAATTAAGCAACCTAGGAGGTAAGTAAATATAAACAGGAATCAATAGAAAAGATAGACAATCCAGACAAATAGATGGCTCGAATACTGGAATTATCAGTCATAAAGAGGAAATTAGGGCAAGTCCTAATCCAATATAATTGGTGTTTTTATAAGAAGAAGAGATTAGGGCTGAGGGTGGAGCTCAGTGGTAGAGTGCTTACCTAGCACCTTTGAGGTAAACTCCAAGATAATGGGTTCCATCCCCAGCAATGCCACGAAAAGAAAGCACGTCATAGAGAGAGAAAAAGAAGAAAGGGGAAGGAGAAGAGGAGGAGGAGCAGGAAGAGCAGGAGGAGGAAAGGGGGAAGAGGGATTAGAACACAGACACACAGAGAGGGAAGACAGAGTTGGAGATACAGGGAGATGGAGGCCATTTACAAGGCAAGGAGAGAGACCTCACAGGAAACCACCCTGCTGACACCTTGATTGTGGACTTCTAGCCTCTGGAATTCTGGCAGAAGCCATTTCTGCAGCTTAAGCCACCGGTCTGTGGTGCTTTATTGTCGCTGTCCTTGCTGACTGACTCACTCTTCAAGAATGGGAGAGCAGGTGGACATGCAGCTGGGACAAACAGCAAATCCTTCCCTTTTCCCTGGAAAAAGAAAACCAAAGTAGCTTCTCAGTCAAAGGATGGTGTCTGCTGAGACACAAAGGAAATACAATGTTCTCCTTCTCTTTGAAAGTACACACTATGAAATAAGAATTTGGAAAAAAAATCAAGAAATTGTGTTCTCATTAGGCATTTTTGATGAGTCATGGAGTCCTAGTCCCCAGAACTTCTGTAATCATAGAAATGCATGTTTATTATGGTACATCATGAGATACACACAGATTTCATTCCCAAATCTGAATTTCAAGCAGCTTAATTTAAGTTAAATTCCTATCTTTGTCCATCCAACATTGCAGCCCCTGAATGCTGAGCCGGCCTACCATTTGCAGTACACATATATCATGTTAGCTGTGTGTTCGGGTTATTGTGACACATAAAGATTATTTTAATGAATATGGTGCCAAGGTATGTTCAGTATCAAAATAATATGTTTGGAGTTATGATAAGCATCATGTCCTCTGTTAGCCAAAAAATTACATTCTTTTCCCACAAAAGAGAAAGGTATACTTGCCTTTAAAGAAACACTACTAATCTGTTAGGAACAGTGATCTGATATATATTTGCATTACACATTTGTAAGCGGGGGTACAAAGCTTTCAGCCTGCCAGGTTCCCTCCAACCCTCCCAGTCTCCCATGAGAGGTATCCATCTCTCTGAGTTTCAGAGAAACAAAATGATTTTCTAAAATCCCATGGTTGGTTGGTTGGCGATTTTGCCAGAACTCCAATCTTGAGCCTACAGTTTTGTTCAAAAATATCTCTGAAGGTGGAGTTGTTGTTTGCTTTCATTTTTAGTCATGGCCTGGAGGTTAGAAATAAAGCAAGCAAACAGCATCGTTGCCATCCCAATTGCAGTTATGGCCAGTTTGGGGCAGCTGTAGTGGCAGCTTTATGGCCGAGTGGGGGTACCAGCTCTGGGATCAGGGCAACCCCTGAATCCTTGTTTTTTATCAGCTTGGTGACCTGGGGAAAGTTAATACCTTTGAATCCTAGATTTCTGACCTGTAAAGTGAAGTACCACTTCAAAAGGTGGTAGTGAATTACCTAAAATTATTATATACCCCATATATGTGTGTATATGTGTGTGTGTGTGTGTGTGTGTGTGTGTGTGTGTGTGTGTGAGTGTGTATCAGTGTGAAATGTTTTGAGTATTAAAAATTCAGTAATATGTGGTAACTTTCGGGTCAAGCTTAGGCTGGCTACTATTGTTAAATGAAGGAGAACATGGTTCCTTGACACGCTTTTCTTCATCAGAGTCTCTCAAATCTGCTAATCTACCTAAGTAAGAATATACCAAGACAGGACAGAATCTCATTCCAGTGATTGAAATTTTATGTAAAAAGAAGGATTTGTATATGGAAAAAACTGGCCTTGGAATTAGGTCAGATTTTTCCGGGAAATGTGTTTTTAGGAAATGACCTGAATTTTTATTATCATATACGGGCTTTTCTCTCTGGCTGACCTCTTCCTCCTTGAAGTGCATTCTGTGCAGAAAAGTTTGCACAGAACATTTCTTCAAGAAGTACAACTCTAAATGCAGAGCAAGCAGGCTGTGTTGTGTGAACGGTGGGCTGCGGGACACTAACACAGCTCCCGGCTTCTCTACTTGTGGCGTCTTTGCCTTCTGCAAGGATTGTGATAGTATATGGCATACTTCATTCCTAACTGTAAGATGAGCTTCATTTCCCCATTGCCCGCGGTCATTATTCCCCCTGATGGAATAATTCACTTTTGAGTATGTTATTTACTTTTTGCCCTGCAGTAGATTTTCTCACTTATTTGAAATTTACTTTTCACAGCATCTAAATTCAACAAATAGACTAAAATAGTGGTGAAGAGGTGACTGTAGATCAAGGCACAAATGGAAACTTGTTAGCAGCATTAAGGGTCAATGACTGGAACTCAGACAAACTCATTTGTTTAGTGCAGTAATACAGTTTTGTCATAGTAAGAGATGGCTTCGGTCTTCCTAAATTAAGTTCAAAGGTCTACAAACATAAGACATGGCAACTGAAGATCCCTGGATTATTGGTAATTTTGTGTGTTAGGAAGTGCGAGGTGCTTTTGGAGGTTGATTGGAAGGGGCAACTACAGATACTTTTAGGAATGATAGACACAGCACTAGGGTTTCGGGTTTTGAAACTCCAGTGTAATTCAGTAGATACTCTTCCCCTATACTACAGGCAGAAGTCAGCACGAGAGTGAGTGCTTAGGGAGAAGAGAGAGAAATATCACAAAACATCGTCACCTCCATAGAATTACATAAGGTAGCACACTGCCTAGTACACCAGTTTACTCAGTTTTCTCACTATTTGTGGTCATCGTAGAATTTGGAGTGCAAAACTGTTGGTATGAAAATAACATTATGCTGAGCTAGGATGGGCCAGGTGTTTGCCCTCTTGGGAGAAGGGATTTGAGATGATGCCACAGTCCAAGTGAGTGAATTTATTTCCAACAGCAGCAGACTGCAGTGCTGAACTTGAAGTACATTCAAGTTCACTCCTAGAAGAGGTGCCCCTCCTCCTATGAACTGTTCATGTCTCTGATCAAGAGACTGGAAAGGTGAGTGGGGAGGCCCCAGGCCGGGAAACAACTCAATCAGAAGCAGGTAAGACTGAGTTGAGAGGGTACTATCAATTACTGTGCAGTGAGATCAGTTTGAAGATGGCTTTGGCTTGACTTTGCCCGGCAAGCATTTAAAGTTCTAAGAGAAGGAAAAATATATACCTCTGATCTCACAGTCTGATCCATTTTGGCCACTTGCTTAAGACCCCGTTATGGTTTGTGTCTAGATGTCCTCCCAAAGCCTCATGTGGTAAGAGATAACTGGATCTAGAGTGTGCGGTTACTAAATTGATCCACTGATCGGTTTGGCATCGTTCTGCTGGGATCAAGGATGTGAGACTAAGATTGGGGGTGGGAGTGCGGGCCGCCCTGGGGGCAGGTAGCCTAGATAAAAGATACAGGAAGAGGCTAACTAGCTGCCTGTTTGCATTGCTTATTTGCATACATTCCTTGCATTTTCCTCACTTTACTTCGCTGCCGTCCGCTGGGTCGGTCGGCTGCCGGGCCCGCCCTGCCTTTGCCATGCCGCCCTGCCTCGGACCCAGCAGACTATAGACTGAAACCTCTGCAGACTGTGAGCTAATAAACCTTTCTTCCCCTAACTTTGGGTGTCGGGTATTCTGTCTCAACAATGAGAGAAAAGTAACTAAAACACCCCCCCCCCCGCCAGCAGAATCGCAACAGGTATGAGACTCTGCTTGCCTGTGCAGGAAGATAGACTTCTGTTCCCTGTCCTGGTGGCTCTGCCTGGCTGCTCCCATCACCGGGTCATTTGATAACAAACTTATCTACTGAAGGCTGCATTTCCTCTTTCTTGCCGAACCCATGGAGAAATTCAATTGGTTTTTCAATTGCTCCTTCATGACTGAATTTGTCCAAGAAAATATCTTTCCCCTCCAGCGAGCAGAAGGAAGAGAATGTTTTGGGATGAGAGATGGAAGGGAGTTAAAATGCATAGCAAGAGGAGACCCACAGGTGGAAATTAGCTGGCCATTACTCGGGCCCATGCCAGCCATCACCTGCAGGGTGGCGGGGAAGCTGCTTTGCCCAGTTGTGGTCTTGTTCCGCTTCCTGTGGGCGTGTAGGGGACCTCAACATTGCAGATCCTGCAGATTCTGCCCGCCGGATCCACAGAGAACTTGAGTGCATCTTTCTGGTCATTTTTTTCTCTTTCAACACTTCCATATCTGTACCCACAAACAAGCATCATTTCCACCTTCAGATTACTCAAATTGAACCAAAGGTCTTACTTTTATTTTTGTGATTTTCTTTTGTGAACCAAAGTTCTCGCTTTTATTTTTGTGATTTTTTTTCGTCTTGATTTAAGAATTTTGTCTATGCCTTCCCAGGTATTTGGTCAAATCTTCCTCAATTATTGAAAATGACGGCTGGGAGCCAGGATCCAAAATTCTGATGAAGCTGATCTGGGTCTGCCATGAATGGTGTGATCCTTGAAAAGTTACTTATTTTTCCTGATCTTTAAAACAAAGAAATTAGACCAGACAGCCTAGAAAGCGGCTTGTAGCTCTGGCAGCCGGGTGTCCCTGACAGGCTGCACAGCGCAGTTGCTCTTCAGGGCCGGGCTGTAGGCTGCGCCTGCTGTTTAAGCTCCTCTTCACTCCCCGGTGGTTTCTGGTGCCCTGAAAGATTTCACCCAACTCATTTTGTTCTATTCATTAATTAACAATATAAATATATATGTTTAAATTAACAACTCCTCCAAAAACAGTGAACCATTAATAATAAAATTTTACAATCATCATAAAACCGTCCAGGGCATGGAAGATGGTACAATAATTCACACCTAATTGCTTTCAACCTTGGGCCCACAAACACACTAGTTGGAAAATGAATTCAGATACTGTAATTCATGTCAGGACATGTTTTATTATTTAATTTATCCTTGATATTTAAAAACGAGCTTTGGGGCTCAAATAATCCACAAACTTACAAACTACATAGGGATCTAGAGAAATTCCACATTTCTCTCTATTCTAAGTCCCTCAGAGAGGGGCTCCAGCTGCATCTTGTGTTTTCTACAGCACAGAGATTATTCGGGTTAATAATAAAAATAACTTGCATAACAATAACCTGAAATTCAAGTTTAGAGTATTGAGAAAATTATTTTCTAAGTTAGAAAAAGGCAAAAGGGCAAGAAATACACAAAGTCTATAAAAATATCAAATTACCAAATGAGCTATAGAATTATAGCATAATATTTAACAGGAAAAACTCTGGAGCCAGCCTGCCTGCATTTAAACCTCAGCTTTATCACTTACCAGTTGTATTTGACCTTGAGTGAGTTACTTAACCTGAGTTTCCACTTTCTCATTTGTTCAGAGCGGGTGAGGATAGCGGGTTAGAAGGAGGCCTATACAAATCGATGTAGGTAAATTGTTTGAAATGCCTAGTACTTAGCAAGTGAAGCATTGGGATCATGAATCCTTCCTTAAAGGCTTGTAAAGGAGTGTGTGTTAGTGTGTATGTGTGTGTGTGTGTGTGTGTGTGTGTATGTGTCTGTGTGTGTTCGTATCTATGTAGCCTGGGACTTATTTATGACATACTGCTTTTAAGATGGATGAATTTACCCCAAGGTCTGTTTGCAAATTTAACAGGGTTAACAGATCTAAGACAGTTTAGGATACACTGAAGATGTTAGTATGAGTGAGGAAGCTAACAGATTAAAGGAAAAGAAGCAAGATGAGGATTCTTTTTTGTATTTTGATAGTAAGCTAGCCAAATGAAAAAGGATTTTAAAAATACAACAGTTTGGGTGTTTCCTCTTGGATTGTCACTGTGACCATGATCCTTGTTGGAGTTGCACAGTGATTTTTTTTAAAAGAACACATCATATGGTAGTTTTATTTATTTATTTTGGTGGTTTTATTCTTAATTTTTGGAAGAGCCATCAATTTGTTTTCCATAATGGTTGTACCAATTTACGTTCTCACGAACAGTGTATGTTTTCGCCAACATGCGCAGTCTTTTTGATGACAGCCACTCTAACAGGTGTGAAGTGACATCTCATTGCAGCTTTAATTTCCATTCCCTGATCCAAAGGAAATAAAAGTGTGTGGAAGAGAGATCTGCACGCCTATGTTTATTGCAGCACTCTTCGCAACAGCCAAAATAGGGAAGCAACCTAAGCATTTATTAAAGGATAAATGGATAAAGTCAATTATATTAATACTACTCAGTCATAAAAGAAATAAATTCTGTTATTTACGACAAATAGATGAATTTGGAGGACATTTTTTAAAGCGATGAAATAAGCTAGGCATAGAAAAATAGAGGTTGCATGATCTTATGTGGACACAAAATATAAAGAAGTTGCTCTTCCTTAAGTGGACAGAGAATGGGGGTCACTGGGGTGGTGGGGATGGGGGTGGGGGATGGGTACTGGAGGGATGTTGGTCAAAGGGTACAAAATTTCAGTAAGGAGGAATAAGTTCAAGAGATCTATTGCACAAAATGGTTGGTCACTATAGTTAACAAGGTATTTTATTCTCTAAAAATGCCAAGAGTGAATGTAAAATGTTCTCACCACAAAAATGATGACCATGTGAAACAATGTACATGTTAATTAGTTGACTGAGTCATTCCACAAAGTAAATGTACTTCAAAGAAATACACTGTACACAGTAAATACAGGAAATTTTACCTGTCAGTTTAAAACAATGAGTACACACAAAAAGAATACACGATGCAAGGAAAGAGAAGCACTTTTGTTCTTGAGTGTAAGTGAGTGGTCTGACATATGGGGGTCTTGCATCTCTATAGGGTTTTTCCTCTATTCCTCTGATAAGGGAATTCTACCTCGCCAAGTCTAGGACTGTCAGTTGAACCAAGGTCCGTAAGTACCAAAGTGTGTCAGAACCAAAAAGGTACAGTACATGTTTCCATGGGCTTAGGTGAAAATTCAGAGGGCATCTGATTGGCTTTTGTGTCTCTATTTCTCCCTCCGTCCATCAACTTTTGGGACCCAATTAATTTGTCTTTGCCTTGTTCAACAGAGCTTTCTCTGGCCAGGTGTGCTGCTGGCTTCCAACCTGGAATGGAAAACGATACTGGGGTACACTGCTTGAGGAAGGCAACTCAGTAACACCTTCCAACGGAAGGATCAAGGTTCTAATCCCACCTGTCCTGCAGGAGGGCATTTAAATTCCTTAACTGAGATTTCTTCACAGGAAAATAAAGACACTGGATTAGATGAACCTGGTATTTCTTGTGCTCAAGCGTTCCATGTGTTTTATTAACTTCAGGAATCTCAGAGTGGACCTGTTGGGATTAACATTTGTGGACTTGGCTGGAGATACATTGCATCTCCGCTTCCTATGTACTAATGACATCTAATTACTTCACATATTAATTAAATATTTTCAGAGCAGTTACTGTATGATATTCTGGGCAGTCTGTTAATCAGCAGGAATATAACAGTGTCAGAATACATATCCCTGATTTTAAAAAAAAAGCATGATCATCCATTTTCCCAGTGAAAAGTTCCCTGAAACACCGCAGGGAGCAAACTGAATATACAAACTTTAGGCTAACGGAGATGAAAGCTCATCGTCTCACTACGGCACTGGAGTGTTCGTGACCACATTGACAGTCACGTCCTGTCGGCGACAAGGTGGCCACCGTGTCTGTCCACTCACATCTCCTAAATCTGTGTTGTCAGAGCAATGCTTCAGAAGCATCCTTGCTGTTGGTGTTTTTGCCGTCATCGGCACCACTTCCAGTTTGCTGGAGCATATAATCTTCTTTCTCTTTTAAAACTATTTCATTTACATATGGCTTGAACTGCATGTGTGTTATATGCTTATCCTGGAAATTCCGCAGTTTGATAAACATGATCTCTGTAAGAAAACCACTCACTCTCATGTGTGTGCACTTTAATAGTATTTTAAAGGCTTATTTGTAGCAGTATCAAACCCTCCACTTGAGGGATCAAACCCCAAGACCGGCAAAAAGTTGTCAATATATTTTTTTTTTTTACTTTTAAAAAAGGTTTTCATTAATTCAGTTAGATAGCCTCTGCGAACACCTGGAAGCAGAAATAGTCGACCTATTTACAGAGCAAAGCTGCTTCTTTATACAAATAATCAGTTGTTCAAGAAAAAGGCGATTGAGTAGGTTCCCTCTACAGTAGATACTTTTCAAAGACCCCCAGGTAAGGCAATTCTTCCCCTTTTAAGAGAAGGGGCTTTGGGGCTGGGGATTTAGCTCAGTGATTAGAGTGCTTGCCTTGCAAGCACAAGGGCCTGAGTTCGATCCCCGGCACCACAAAAAAAACAAACAAACAAAAAAAAAACAATAAGAGAAGGGGCTTTGAAGCTGTGGGAGTGCATGGCCCCTCCAGTCTGTTTGTGTAGGATGAACAAAACCCAGTACAGCTACTGGTCACTGACATATTAAGTTCACTGTAACATCAGGCATTTCAATAATTCATCAGAGAGCTTTTCTTAATTCTGGATTCTCAAAGCTTATGATGCATCCGAAGTGTTGAAAGCAACATTTGTTTCATGGGACAAGGCACCCACCAGAAACCTCAGGTTCAGGCTAGCTGGCTGGGTAGTCACTGCTGCATGCAGGAGAAAGTTCAGGGAAGAAACAGGACCAATGTGGGTTTTTATAGTAGTGATGGAAACCAGTGACACTGATCTTTCAACTTTTGCTTCCACTTCTTTTACAAGGTCCCTTTCTGCCAGAGGAAGCATGATTTTTCCTCAGCAAGAGACCTCTAATTGGTTGTAAATGAATCAATATCCATCAGTTTTACAAGAAAAGAGGCTAATCAGATGGGTTATCAATGGATGCATTTCTATCTTGCTGGATCCTTATGTCTCCTTTGGCTTTGGAAGACAACTAAACACAAGGAGTGGTCTGCTGTGCAGTACTGCGAAGCCTTATTGATCCGGATGGAGAAGGAGGCGTTCAGCAGAGACCGGTCTGCCAGATAGCTAAAGCACAGTTAAAAGATAGTTAATTTTAATGGAAATCTTCCAATAAAGTACACACACAGGCCTTATTTAGCAGAGTTCTTTGAGAATGAATGAATCTTTTTGCTGGGCTGGGGTTTACCATCTATGGGCATTAATTACTATTCTGTCCCCTCCCTGACTATGATTTAGGTGGCTCATGTTATGCCGTGTAACCAGCTGTCCCTCGTCACTGCAAGAGCTTCTAGTAACATTCTCCAGCCCTCTTATTATCTGCTGGCAAATAGGAGGGCACTGCTATTTGTCAAGGATGGGTCTGTAGCCCAGCTTGGAGTGCAGCGGGAGGCAGAATGTTTTGTCCTCACCGTGCCATGTTATAGAAGGTCACTTAGCTGAGTGACCCCAGGCCACCTTCTTTGCCTCTCTAAACCTCAGCTTCCTTATCTTCAATACGAGGGGTAATAGAACTTACTCTTCACGGTTCTAGTGATGCTCACATGAGATAAAAATAAGTTCTGACATCAGTGCCTGGCACGTGGTATTGGTGCTCTTTTCACCTAGGTGGCCCCAACCTTCTCTCAGCCAACAATAGTGGATGAATAAGCACGGTTTTCTTCCCTTTCCTGCAGAAAAAATGCTTTTGTGTGTTGCTTTTCAGTGTATTACTACAGCAGGCTCTACATGAAGCTCTGGGAAAGATGCTGAGCCGGGCTGCCTGGTCCTGCCCTTGTGGCGCTAAGGGAACTGTCTTAGCTACTTCCCTCATTGCTATGACAAAATACCAACACCCACAGTTAAAGGAAGAAAGGTTTATTTAGCTCACAGTTTGTAGCTTTCAGTTCATAGTTGGCTGGCTCCAAGGCAGGGTGGCCTGGCAGAGAGGCATTGCAGAGGAGAAATAGTTCACGGCAGGCAGAAGGCAGCAAAAGAGCGAAGTAGCAAAGAAGCAGCAAGCGACGATAGCAGCCCTCTTTCTGTCCCTTGTATTTGATCCAAGCTACACATCCTTAGGGCAGGCAGCGCTCACACCCAGGTGGGTCTTCCCATTATCTACATTCACAACTGTGGAAAACTGATCAGTGGACAAATTTAGTAATCACACACCCTTGATTCCAGCATTATACACTTCACCCCATTATACACTAGATCCAGCCACCTCCAAAAAGGCCACCTCTGAAAAGGCCACGTATGACACATGGCTTCGGGGAACATCTAGACATAAGCCGTAACAGGATCCCAGTGCAGATGACAGACACAGCAAGTAATTGCCGAAAGTGGTTTGAATCCAACTGTTTTCAACACTATGAAAGAGAAGTACAGCACGTGGAGACTGCATGAAGGGAAGATATGTCCTGAGAGAGAAGGTGGGTCGACCCTCCAAGAGGAAGCCACATCCAAGGTGGGCTAGAAGGAGCAGAGTGAGCTGCAGGGAGGGCAGGTGAATGCACAGGGCCGAAGGGAAGAGGAGGCTGAAGGCCTTGCAGAAGGAATCTGGATACACGGAAGGGCTTAGAATTGGTGAAACAGCAGAAGCGCAGGATTTAGACTTTGGGCACCTGGCAAAGTTTTGGGCCTCCCTGAGAGAGATGAGGGCCACTGGCGAGATTTTAAGCAGGGCAGTAACCCAGAGGTTGGAGTCACTGATAGAGTCAACATCTTTGGACCCTGATGAATAGTAAGTCCCTGCGCCTCCTACTACCTACCCCTCCTCAGCCCCTGACCCCAACTCAGCAGGCTCCTGGAACATTCGAGTTCCTATTCCAACTGGTCTGTGGCCAAACCATACAGATGGCTAAATATTAGATCAGGTTTTCAGCAAGATTCTAGCCCCATCCATCCTTTGCCCTTACTTACGAGTTTATAGTTGTGTTCAAGATTGTTAAAGAGGCCACAGAGTATAGTTATTTAATGCAGTTAAACTGCTTGAATAGTCTTTGGGCCACCTCACCTTCCCTGACTTGCATCGTGAATTGAAACCAGCACCCGAGTCTATTGATTCTACTTCCAAAATGTCTCAAACATATCATTTCTCACTGCTACTGATCTCATTCAGTTGTGTTCACGTCTCCGTGGGCTACTATACTTCCCCAGGAAGCCCTTAACTAGTTTCTACGTTTTCCTTCTCTCACTGGCCCAAACCATCCTCCACATGGCTGTCAGTCTCCAAGACAGTGTCTAGCACACAGTCAGTGCTCAATAAATGTTTTTCAAATGAATAGATGAATGAACAAGTAAACTGAGACGAATCACACATCCACAAATAGGTAAAAGTGAAAAACACAACTAATTATCCTGTGTAAGTGTGATGTTGGAGGGTATATATACATTTTTCATTTTATTAAAATTGATTAAAAATACTAACTAAATAATAAAACAGCAGTATTCAGATATGGCAACAAAGATGTAGAAATTGTTCCATGACTCAGGTTTGGGAAAAAACTGCTCGGCGCAAGGCCAAGTAACCAAGTTTGCTGGCCATGGTCAGCGCTAACTGCAGAGTCACCGGGGTGAAGCCAGCTTTGAACTTGTAGCCCCCAGATCCTGTTGGACACAGGGGCCAGCTTCCTAAGTGAGTTACGTTTAACTAAAAAAAAAAAAATCAGAAAAAGGAGCTTCAAGAATACAAGCTCCATAAGACTTTTAGTGTACGGTAAAAAGTCTCAGTTTATCAAGAACTCTGAAAAACCTTTTTCAGACTGAGAAATATAAAGCAGATTGAGAGTTATTCCAAAAAGCTGGGGGCTGTATGAAATCACAAAACAAGGACGAATTTTGTGGGTAGTCAGATGTGAGTCCAAACACTGGCTTGCGTAGCACTTCTTGGCTGTTTGACTTTGGGCGAATACTTCCACTTCTCCAAACTCTGTATTAGGAAGCAGATGAAGTCAATGTGGGCTTAGAGAGGCTGCAAGGGCTGGTGTAACTACATGGACTAACACTATTTCTGACACATTGTTGGCACTTAATAAATGCAGGCTTTCTTTCTAACACCCTTAAATGTAATCTGCTTAAAATAAATGTAAAAATAAAGTTAAAAAAAAGAAGAAGAATCAGATAGTGATTGTGTTATATTTTTTCACTCTGGAGGGAAAAAAAAAACAACTAAAAACAATTAGGGGAAACCTGCTGGAAAAGAAAGTAATTTTCAATGGCTTTGAACTATTCCCCTGAGTCTTTAAAAAAATCTCTGATTGAAATGAATGATTCTGCAAGTGTCACTTTTCGATGGCCTCCTCCCACAGGCAGTAAAGTCTTTTGAAATCATGTGGCAGTAATTGTGAAAGAAGTGATATGCATAAAATCACTCCTCTGGTGCAATAAGAACCATAAATCAGTTCACAATCAATCCATTCCTTAGTTTTACTGATTACATAGATCACAACAAAAGATGATTTGAGGGTGCATAGCTGAAAGGCCGTGGGGGACTCTGTAGACCTTGCTGACAGTCCCACTGAGGATGAGGCTGCAGCAAGGTTGACGGAAAGTGGAAGGAGCTCCAGGAGACCCGTGACAACACCAGCACTCTCTTCCGGGCTCTTCTTGGTCTCCTGAGGAGAGAGATTTGCTCTTGACAGTGACAGAAGACCCTCACCTACATGTCATGCCTCCCATGGCGATGCTGCTGGCTCAGGGTGACCAGAGATTGCTGGACCCAACCCTTCTGACCTTAAGAAGATCCACTAACTTGAGTATCCACCATAAAAACCCTTCAGAGACCTTCATTGGGAAGGATTTTACATTTGACTAGAAGACTTCACTGGTCTCCCTAGAAGAGAGACTAAGGCAGAAAGGTATCTTCCTTTAGGTAACAGGGAATTCTTAAGTGGCAATAAAACACTTCATTGTGTCTTTGGGAGGAACAAGTTGCTGGCAAGTCCTACAAATGCTTCCCTTTCACTGGCGCCTGCAGCCAACTATGGCAAGAATATTGATTGAGAACAACCTAATGAAATATGAGCCCGGCGAATGTGTTGGGAAAAGAGCAGATCCAGTCTGTGAGAGTTATATTGGAGAAGAATTGGGCCCATTAGGTGCCTTGTTGAGTATTCAGGAGAGACCATTTTTGCTTTATAAAACATGGTTTGCCTTCTGGAAAATTTACTGTTCATTCATTTGATGTACTCCTTTAAGAGGTCAACTTTGACTTCCAGCGCTCTCAGAATTTATTCTTTACTCCGTTGTTCCTTGCAAACTGTCCTTATTGAATTTCTTTATGCATTTGAGTTGTCAAGTAGCCAAGGCCCTCTTTAAACTGCTTTATAAAATTAACAGCTATTTTGTGATGAGGCAGGGTGAAAATTAGGCTTCCAGGTGCTGGGGTATCTCAGCACAGAGAGAAAATTAATCAGCTTCCTGTTTTTAGAAGTAAAACATGGGAAAGCCAATGGACCCACACCCACGCTGGCAACCTGCCTGGGAAACTGTTGGATCATCAGGGCTACGATATTGTGAAAATGTCCAATGTCCACGAAAATGTCTAGGCTCAGATTCTGTGTGGTAAAATTAAGGGTTTTTAGGAGCGTGTTTCAATAGTTAGGAAACATAGAAGGAGGAAAGGGATAATCGATGTCATTGTTTAATTTCTACTTGATAGTCACTGACATGGCTAGTTGATATGTTGATTTTAATTCTAATATCCAAGTCAGATTGTTTTATCTATATGTCTCAACTGAAGTAGCCTATTTACCTTAAAGAAATAGAATATTTCACAGCATTAAAAACAGACTGTGTTAGTCAGCTTTCTGTTACTATAACAAATATCTGAGATAATCAAGTATAAAAAGAAAAGTTTTATTTTAGTTCACAGTTTTGGAGGATTCAGTCCATGATTAATGGACCTTCAGCTTTTAGACCTCTGGTTGGGGTACCTGACAGCAATGATGGGGAGCCCATGGAGAGCTACTTACCTCACACCCAGGGAGCAAAAGGGAGGAAGAGGACAGGTCCCTAATCTGCTTGGAGCACACCCTCAGATCTCTTAAAGTGTCTTCCACCTGCAGTAGCACCCTCTGGGGACCACGCCTTTAATATGTGGACCCCTTTGAGGGACTCTGAAGTCCAAACTGTAGCACTGAGTTTAAGACAAATTATTATCTAGTGTTGTTTCCTTTACTGAAAAGGAACCTATTAGCACTGTGGCCCAGAATGTTTTTTCTTTCCAGTTGATTCTGTGGCATCAGGACTTCATATTTTCCAGGTAAGGAAACTGATTCAAGTAAATTGTAGTACAGTTGCCCAAACCAAGGATTCAACAGGAAATAGTTCAGATAAAATTTCTGCCTTTTAGATTAGAAAATCTCTGCTCTCGATTTGGCTACTTTTGTGGTATTGTTATGTACTTCTGTCCCTGAGTCTCTGCTGTGCTGAAATAGTTCCAGTCCATGAATGGACCAAGTGGATTTGCTCTTCTGTTTCCTTGGCCAGGAATATTTTGCCTATCTGCTTCTTCAGCTTCCCTAAACCAATACCTACATGAAATGGTTCTTTTTAAAAATTTATCTTCTTTTATTATAATAAGAACATTTAATTTGAGATCTATGCTCTTAACAGACTTTTAATGGCATAATGTAGAGAAAATGGCACATTGTTGTACCAAGGTGAAGATGGCAAATATGACCTCAGTAAGATGTGCTGCGGCATACCTTACCATATGCAGATGGACTTTCCTAATTAGGAAAAGGCTAATTGGATTAGGCCACTAGTGCCTACATGTAGGCAATCTAAGCCACCTACATTTAAGAGTTTGTTCTAGCACAGTCATAGAATCCAGTGCAGTTACATAGAAAAATGGCGTCCTAATGTTTTTTATAGCAGGGAGTAACCATCAGTCAGAGGTGAGGCATGTCCTCTGGGGTATCTTCCACATACCTCTCCAGGTTGACATCCTGGTGTGTACCGACAGCCCAGAGGTTTTTGTCCTCTGATTTCCAATTGGTTTGGCAGGAAACCTGGATATCAGTGGGCTGTGAGGTCAGGGAACTTATTTCTTGGCTGAACTCTCTCCCACAAGTCCTGTCAGATGGCCCAACCCATGACTCTCTTTGCTCCTGGTATCTACTCCCTTTTTTTGCCTCTCTCTACCATTACTATCTTGTACGTATCTCACTAGTTGCTTTTCCTCAACTTTGGTTCCACAAACCTTTTGCAATTGTTCCTCTGATGCTTTCCTCAGTTGCATCTGGAATAGCTTCTGTTTCCTGTGCAAGACCTGAGTGCTACTCCTCCAACACATGGATAATTTTAATAAGTTGTGCATGAGTACTAGTTCCCATCTGTATACTGGGTACAAGTAAAACATCATCATCATCATCATTATTATGATTATTATTATTATTATTATTATTATTATTATTATTATTATTATTATTATTATTTTTGTGGTGCCGGGGATCGAACTCAGGGCCTTGTGCTTGCAAGGCAAGCACTCTAATCACTGAGCTAAATCCCCAGCCCTATTATTATTTTTTAAAGATAATTTTTTGATATTTTCGTTTCCCACCCCAGTTGATCATTTTGTATTCTCACCCTTTGGAAGCACCAATTTAGAAACCAGTTATTCATGGTGTCACTGAATGAAGATTTGTTGACTCTATCTTTGAAATTCTAAGAGTAAGTTCTGGTTCCTGCAAGACTTAGGTACTAGGAAGTGCTGTGCGTGTGGGGTGTGCTTACTGCTGTGGACTCTTCCCTTTCCTGTAGGCCTCGGTGCAGGGCGAACACTGTGTGCATAGACTAACAGCATCATTCAGGAACAAATAATGCTTAAATTAGTCTTTCAAAGAGATTTATTCTTAAGTAATGAATGAAGTGATCACAAACCCTTAACTTTGACATTCTAAATTCTTCATTCTTTCCTAACTAAATCTAATTCTCTCCCCTCCTTCCATTCGACCCCAAATCAAATCCATGTTCTAGCAATGTCTGTGGACAGAATTTGCAAGCAATCAGATTGATTTATGATCAATTCTACTTTAGAATGAAAGTCTATCTATGTAGTACCTTATGGGGAACGTTCGTGACTCACATTTATTTTCACTAACGTAGACTTTTACAGGCAAGTATTTACTTCTCTTGGGTGTTGGCCATAGTTACAGCTTATATCAAGTAAAATATTTCTTTCAGAGTCCTTGTTTACACTGCAAATACTATTTCATTGACTGTCCAACCCATATTATGAATACGGCTGCTACCATTAACAACTGGTCTCATTAAATTTTGCACAGAGCTAAACATTTTATGAATTTAAATAGTGTATAATCTCTTGATTTCTGGAGCATTAATAAACTTTTTCCTTCATAGTAAAGGTTATGCTTTTTCTCATTTTGTTCGAACCCTTAAATAAATGTGATGTAACGATAAATGGAAAAATTAGAGAGACGGCCCCAGTGTTTATGCCATTATGAATTATCTCACTCTGGCATAGTTTCTAATTCAAAGGGAAGAAAGCTGAGTTTTCAGCTTAATGCAACTTTCAAATTATGCACTAATAGGATAAACTGGGTGGAAATCTGGAGTTACTCAAGCCGGAGCCATGTAGTTGAAATCAGGATGGTCGCAAATGTTGGAGAAAAGGGAAAAGATGCTTGAAAGTGTCCAGAAGAGAGAGAAAATTTCTCCTGTTGCACGTTGATGGTATTCCACCTCCTTCAGTCAGGGGTCCTTCTTGAAATTCCAACGGTAGGAAATTAAAGCAGGAACCAAGTTTTTGGAGCCCAGGATTAGTATCTTAGAAACTGAGAGAATATTAGGGCTTGACAGCATTCTCTTACTGTTCAAAATCTTTTCTTTTTTTAAACTCTCCGGAGGATAGACTGAGGACCAGAGATTTCAAGTGGTTTCTACAAGGAAATGAAGAACTAGGACTGTAGTCCTCATTTTCTGATCCCTAGGCTAACAGTTTCCACTAAACAAAAACATTCAAAATGATTCTTTGCTTGTTTTGCAATTTAAATAATTTAATTTTTCAGTAGTGTTAAAACATACAATTATTAGAAATGTATTTAATACCAAATGTTCAGAATCTCTAGATTGGAATTTGCTACACTGAGAAAAATTGAAGAAGCTCTAATAAATGGAGAGGTCGATTTTGTTCATAGGTCGGATTACTCAATATTGTCAATATGTCATATTGATCCATATATGTGATGGACTCTCCATCATCCTATCATGGTTTTTCTGGTAGAACTGACAAGCTGATGCTAAAGTTTATGTAGAAATGGAAAAAGGAATCAAACTGCCTAGAATAATCCTTATAAAGGAGAACAAAGATATTTATATTATAGCACCTACTTTCATTCTTTTACATACAGAAATCTTGTTTTCCAGCATCATTTATTAAAGAAGTTATTCTTTCCATTGTGCCCTTGTTGAAAATTAATTGAACATGTATATTTGGATTTATTTCTGGGCTCTCCTCTGCTCTACTGTCTATGTGTCTGCTTTTATGGCAGTACTATACTGTTTTGATTATCATAGCTTTATACTATAATTTTAATTCAGAAATGTTATGTCTCTCACTTACTTTTTTTTTTAATAACTTTGGCTGTTATGGGTCTTTTGTGGTTCCATGTGACTATTAAGATTGTGTTTTCTATTTCTGAGAGGATGTCTTTGGGATTTTGGTAGGGATTATGTTGAGTCTACGTTTTGCATGGATAGCATGATCATTGTAACACAATTTTTCCAATCCATAATCATGACTATCTCTTTATTTAACTGTGTCTCTTCAATTTATTTTATCAATGTTTTTTAGTTTCAGTGTATAAATATTTCACTTTCTCAATTAAATTTATACTTAATTTTTATGCAATAATAAACGTTTTTCCCCTTGGCTTTTCTTTATTGGGCAAGGCCTCATTTGCTTACACAAATACCATAGAGTTTTCTATGTTGATTTTATATCTTGCAACTTTGTTGAATTCATTTTGGTAGAAGTTTTGGTGGCATCTTTGAGGTTTTCTGTGTAAAGAATCATGTGATTTACAAGTAGAGATAATTTGATATCTTCATTTTTGCTTTAGATACCTCTTACTTCTTTTTCTTGTCTGATTTTTCCTGATAGTACTTCTAATAGTATGTTGAATAAAAGTGGTGCGAGGGGACATTCTTCCTCTGTACCAGATTTTAGGGGAAAAGCTTAAGTTTTTTCTTCATTGGTAATAGCTATGAGGTCTTCGTAAGTATTCTTCTTTATGTTGAAAGGCACTTTCCCTCTATTTCTACACTGTTAGAGGATTTTATTAAGAAATTACGTTGAGCTTTGTTATGTGATTTTTCTATGTCAGTTACTGTGATCATGTGTGTTTTGTCTTCTAGTGTGATAATGTGATGTACCACATTGATCATTTGCATGTGTTAAATTAATGTGCATACTAAGGATAAATCCCACTTGATCGTGGCGTATGCTCTTTTATGATGTGATGTTGAATTCTATTTGTTAACATTTTGCTGAAAATTTTTGCACCAGTGTTCATCAGAGATACATCGGGCTGTGGCTTTCTTGTGATTTCTTATCTGGATTAAGTATCAAGGTGGGGCTGACCTTGTGAAATATATCAGGAAGTATTCCCTCCAGATCTATTTTTAGAAGGATATAAGAAGTCGTGTTACTAATTCTTCTTTGCAAGTTCAATAGAATATAGTTATAAAGCCATCTGGTCTTGGTTTTTGCTTGTTGGGAGACTTTTGATCACTTCAGTCTTCTTATTGGTCTGTTCAGGCTTTCTATTTTTCCCTGGTTCAAACTTGGCAGGTTGCATTTTTTCTTGGAATTTTCCCATTTTCTCCAAGTTATCTAATTTCTTGACCTAAAATTGTTCATGATAGTCCCTATTGATCATTTCATTTCTGAGATGTCTGTTGTAATTTTTCCACTTGTATTTCTGATTTTATATTGAAGTCTTCTCTGTTTTTCTTAGTCTAGTTAAACATTTGTTATTTTATTTGTTTTTTCAAAAAATCAACTATTAGTTTTATTGATTTTTTTTCCTGTGGTTTTCTTATTCTCTATTTTTGTTCTGATCTTTATTATTTCCTTCCTTCTGTTAGTTTGGGTTAGGTTCTTCTTATTCTCCTGATTCTTGAAGAGAAATGTCAAACTATTTGAGATGTTTACTTTTTTTTTTTTCTGTTTTTTTGAGACAGAGTCTCGTTATGCAGTTCAGGCTGGCCTTGAACTCACTATGTAGCCCAGGCTGGCCTCAAACTCACAGCGATCCTCCTGCCTCAGCCTCCCAAGTGTTGGGATTACAGGCGTGTGCCATCACTCCTGGTGAGATGTTTCTTTTTAATGTAGGCATTTATTGCTATAGACGTTCCTCTTAGAACTGTTTTTGCCGAACCCCGTAGGTTTTGGTAGGTTGTGCTTCGATGTTCCTTTATCTCAAGATGGTTGTAAATTCCCCTTTTAATATGTTCTTTAATTGATTGGTTATTCAGGAACATGTTGTGTAATTTCCACACTTGATGGTTGATCATGATTGTTAACTTGGTTGGCTGGAGAGATGCCCAGGGAATTAAGAAAGTGCACTTCTGGGTGCGTCTGGGTGGTCACGGGGTCATGGGCATTCTGCCTGGTCCCTGGCCCCTTCTACTATGGCGCTCTTTCACAGTGCTCTTCTTCCCCTGTGCGCTGCTTCTCAACTACAGGAAGTAAGCAGCTTTGTCCCACCACCTCCTTCACCTCTTCTGTCATGATGTTCCTGCCTTGGAGCTGGCCAACGGTGGACTGAAGCCACGGGCCAGATTCAACCTCTCTTATCTTTAAGCCATGTTGGATATTTTGTCCTAGCAATGGGAAAGCTGACCAATACACACCTATTAGTGGATTTTCCAAAGTTCCTCCTGTTACTGTATATCTCCCAGGAGGGGAGATGTAACCCTGGTTATGCCCACAGTGACCTGTCTTTAAAAACCTCTTATTGCAATCTTTCCTCCTATCTGTCTGATGACCAGCTGCAGATATCCAGATTAGGCTTCTAAATGGCTCAAGAGCCACAAGATTGAAGAATCCTGGTCCATGAATCACCTAGTCGAAGAACGTCTACCAAACACCTCTATTGAACTGGTATGTGACCAAAACATAAACTTCACTCTTAGGCCACTGCATCTTTGAGATTGTTTCCCAGTTGCCATAACACATATTACTTTCTGGCTGTATAATCTTGGACACACCTTAACCCCCCAAGCCTCTTTTTCCCAATTGAAAATGAAAATCATAGTGCAACTTACCCGTCTGTGTTCCTAAGAGACTTATCAATGTAAAACTCTTAATGTAATGCAAAGAACATGCTAAGCACTTAATACATATCTGCTGTTCTGTTTAAACTTATATGTTTGTGATACATAATAATCACATTCATTCTGAGGATTGGTACATGTATATCTTGCTCATTTTTCATCCCGCTGCAAACTTCCCTCTCCTCCCTTCTCCTGATCTCCTTCCCCATTCTCAAAAAATCTACCTCTCTGTTTCCTGCCATCTCTCTTTTATTTTACTTTTTGATTTATGTATATTTTAGGCTTCTCATATAATATAAACCTTTCACTAAATCATGAAAACAGCCTAGATGCCCAACAATAGATAAGGTAAATATGGTATTTACTTTAATCTTCAGTGTTTGACTTATTTCACTTAACTTTAAGGTATCAAAATCCTTCAATTTTCCTACTAATGACTCAAATTTATCCTCCTTTATGGCTGAAAAATACTCCATTCTGTTTTGTGCCATGTGTACCTTATCTATTGATGGGCATCTAGGCTGTTTCCATGATTTGGTGATTGTGGATTGTGCTGTTACAAATGAGGGTGTACATGTATCATTATAGTATGAGGTTTTTAACTCTTTAGGAAAAATACCCAGGAGAGGAATAGCTGTGTCAAAAGGAATTTCCATTTTTAGTTTTTTGAGGAATCTCCACACTGATTTCCACAGAGGTTGTACTAGTTTACACTTTCTCTGACACTGTAGAATGATTCCTTTCTCCCCACAACCTACATAGCTTTTGTTATTTTTAGTGTTCTTAATAACAGCCATTCTGACTGGAGTAAAATGGAATCTCAGAATTGTTTTGGTTTGAATTTCTCTGATGGCCAAAGATACTGACCATTTTTTCCATGTACATGCTGGTCATTTGTAGTTCTTCTTTAGAGAAGTGTCTATTCATTTACTCATTTTTCAAATTAGGTATTTTGTTTGGGGGAGTCTAACTTTTTGAGGTCTTTACATAGTTTAGATATTAGTCTCTTATCAGAAAAGTAGCTGACAAATTTCTTCCCAATTCTGTAGGTCATCTTCTTCACCCTGCTGATGGTTTCCTTTGCTGTGCGGAAGCTTTTTAATTTGATATCATCCAATTTAGTGAGTCTTTATATTAATTACTGTGCCGTTGAAGTTCTGTTCAGGAAGCCCTTGCCTGCACCAGTGCCTTCAAGTGTTTTTCCTACTTTATTTTCCAGCAGTTTCAGTGTTTTTGTTTTTATATCTAAAGACCATTATATATATTTTTATCTGTTTATTATTTGGCCATTGAACCATATGAGTAACCCTCCAGGACCTAATATCAATGAATTTCAAATATTTTTCAGACATAGAACATATTATTTTCCTGGTGTGATCTTATATATATACAAATGAAAGCTGGTGAAAAAAGTAAAGTTGTATTTGCTATAGCAGGTGCCCCTGCCCTACCGCTTAGCCTTTCTGTGCACTTGGTATTGGGCTCTCTACAGAATCCTCAGGCTAACTTGGACACAACTTGAATACCACTGCTGCGAGTAAGTGGTATATCGTAACATTTTTATATCTTAAAATCAGTTTAACACAATGCCTGCACCCACTTCTTCCACAACTGCCAATGTTCTCACTACTCTATATTTCTCCCACTTCTTCTGTCCTTGTTTTTTCTTGCTCCTGTGCAGAAATCTGCCTGGCAGTGTGCTTGGTAAAAGTGGACTTCTTTCTCTTTCATTTAAAGTAGATTGGTGGCTCCTTTCAATAGACTATTAGAAGAGTAACTGCTATGTGTGATTTACAGGGACTCTGAACTTTGACTTTTTACTGTATAATATATGGAGGGCTTGAAGCTCCAGGGCCAAGGGTTAAAGCAATGAATTTATGGCTAGATTCTGTCTCCTCTCACTTTGAAAAGAGACGGTATATTGGGAACATTAAATTACAAATATTTTCCTTTGGAAATGGTCTTAGAGATAGATTTGATAAATTGATATTTTTCAAGCCCAGTCAAACTCTTCTTCTTCTTTCCCATGGGCCTCTGGAAGGATTGAAGAGAGACTGTGGTGTGAAGAAATAACCACAGCTCCAGCCACTGATGCTGGGGTCAGGATAGGGGGAGGAAAGGACGGGAGGTGGTGAATTTTAATTTGCTAGGGTTAAGGTGTATGGCTGGAAAAACTTTAGATATTTAAAACTATCAGAAGATAGTGGCACGGAGGAATATGTTGGGCACTACTGTTAAGAGAGAGTATTTAGAAACACTGCTTTCTTGGCAGTTGTAGTCATGACTAACGAAAAAGATTATGCCACTTTACCCATTCTCATTCTGTGGTTGACATAAATATCTGGATATCGAGTGGTCCTTTGCATTGTATTGAAGACATTAACAGGCCAGGAGAAATGTCCTCGCTCTGGGGCCAAGGCCAAAGGGAACAGAGTGTCCTCAGCAAGTCAGCTCTCAAGCCAAGTTCAGATGAAACGTGCAGTCAGGAGCTGTTTCGCTGTGGACCGTCATTTGCAGCTGCTCAGCTCTGGCCTTCCTTCCCACATTCCCAGTTATCCCATGCAAGTCTTCCTTAGGTTTGTCAGAAAACCAGCAAGCGAATACACAGATGAGTATAGGTGCTCTACTCTGGCCCTTAGTTTGAATGTCTTGGTGACCTGCTTGCCCTTGTAAAAATTGATTGCTTTTACCAACCATACGCCAGATGTCACACCAGGAAAAATACATATAATAGTGCTATAATTCTCATCGTCAACTCCTGAGATGATGACACCGCTGCACAGATGGATTTGAATCTTCATGTTGCCCCAGCTGAGGGAGGGTGGGGGAGACTCAGGGTCCGAACTCAGTTTTCTTAGAGTTTCATGTCGTTCTTCCTAACCACTGACCCTGCCTCCGACAACCGCCCCCGGGAAGCCGCTGTCTACCTCTGTCTTTGTTAAACTGCATCCCTCCCATCAGCATGGTGTTAAGCACTCAGCTAGCGTTCTCTACTGCAGCTAAGCAGATGAAGGAAGCAGTGTAAATTGGTTCGGTTACATTGCTTTTTTCCCTAATGTTTGGCTGAAATCAAAATACTGATGGTGCGGGAATTGTGATAGGGAATAGCGATGGCGGAAGTGATCTCACAGCACCTGGGAAGCCGATGTGAATCACACACCTCTATGGGATGCAGGGGCTGTGTGTGTGAGGAGAGCTTCAGGCGGCAGGAGAGCAGCAGAGAGATACAATGAGCTCTGTGACGGGGCAGCAGAAGGCAGAGAGGATGCAAAAAACCCAAAAAACAAAAACGGAAGTAGGTAGCACACAAAGACAGACCTTATGTTGTTGTTTTTCCTGAAGCCAATCTCACTTGACCAGGGAGAGGAAGTGGGGACAGAATCGAGTTTTCCTCTGGAGACCATTTTGCTGTATAATTCTCATTCTGTCACACAGGTACCCTTGCATAGCTGTATTCTAATTTTTCCCCTTGGCCTCCTCATATATCGTTATTCAATGAAGTAATAATGTTAAAAGCAAGACAATCTATAATGCACTTTCAATAAAACTCTGAAAAACAGTCATTGATCTTTCTGTACGTCAGCTACCTACCCCCAGCTGCCTTATGGCTCTCACTGTGAAGGTGGTTAAATGACCAAAGATACTTAATATGTAAGTTATGAAACATTTCCACTTCCTTATTTACCACTTAATGGTCATTAAAAGAGTAGGAACATCATCCTTTTCCAGGTGATGTAAGATGGATCCTGGCTTGAATAGAGTACTCATTTATCAATAATCAATTACTCAGTTAACCATTAAAGATAATAATCATTTCCACCACACTTACAATAAAATGCTACAAACGTCAATGAATCATTATTTTACCCTGGGGCAGAACTTAAATCAATTACTTATTACCATTCATTGTACTTCTGCTACCCTGATGGACGCTCGAAAGGCTG
>PVJO010015153.1:0-45964 GCA_004026905.1 Hystrix cristata | reverse complement strand
TGCTTTGCTTTTGTTGCCCAGAGTTGCTTTTGCTATTCTAGGTTTCTTTTGGCGCCAAATGAATTTATTTTATTTTATTTTATTTTTTTTAGTGCTGGGGATCAAACTCAGGACCTTGTGCTTGCAAGGCAAGTACTCTTACCACTGAGGTAAATCGCCAGTCAGTTCTAAATGAATTTTAGAATTGTTTTCTCCAATTCCATGAGGTATGCTATTGGTATTTTAATTGGGATTGCATTAAATCTGTATAACAGTTTTGGGAGTATGGCCATTTTCACTATATTGGTTCCTCCTACCCAAGAACAAGGGATATCTTTCCATTTTCTGATACCTTCTTCAATCTGCTTTTTCAAAGCTTTCGATGTATAGATCTTTTACTTCCTTTGTTAGATTGATTCCTAGGTACTTCATTTTTTGGATGCTATTGTGAAAGGTATTGTTTCCCTAATTTCTCTCTCAAGTGAGCCTGTTATTTGTGTACAGGAATGCTATTGATTTTTGACTGTTGAACAGTAGGCTAACTTAAATCATTTGGCAAGAGTAAAGATATCTTTAAAGTTGTTAACATATTTCCATCCTGGTTGTTAGACAATGAAGATAACATCAAAAATTAGCTTTATAAGGGCTGGGGATTTAGCTCAGTAGGTAGAGAGTGCTTGCTTTGCAAGCACAGGCCCTGAGTTCGATTCCAGCACCCAAAAAGAACCAGACAAACAGCTAAAGAATTTTCCTTGGTCAAAGTTAATATATAGAGCGCTTTAGAAAAAGTCTTAACTGTTATGATGAGTCAGCTAAAGTAATCATTAAAATAAATAAGGGTGCACCCCTCGGGCTTGGAACAGAACTCTCTCTGCTGGACAGAACTCTGTCTGTGGTTCCTCTGATGGGGCTTCTGTTTCCTTCCCGAGTCTTATGGGGGGCACACCCCCAACACACAGTATTAGATAAACCATTATGCTACATCTAAGCTGGTTAAGTTTAAATTTTCTATATTTAAAACAATAAGGTTTTCTTAGGATAGTAAGATACTCTTGGTTAAATTTATAAAACTAGATTAAAAAAACAAAAACCAAAAACCCCAAAAGATATATATCTTACTAAAATAGTTTCTTGTGTTTTCTATCACTAGGCTCTTGGTTACTAAAAAGTGAACTTTAAGAGTTAGAGTATTTAAATGTTAACTTGTAAAATGTTCTCAATAATTGGCTTATGATTGGTTAAAAGAGCAATTTTTTTTTTTTTTTTTTGGTGCTGGGGTTTAACTCAGGGCCTTGTACTTGTGAGACAAGCACTCTAACTGCTGAGCTAAGTCCCCAGCCCCAAATGAGCAATATTTTATGACTTAACTGATATATTTGGGAATATATACATATGTGTACACCTAAAGCAAGATATGCTATGAGTCTAAACTTTAAAAGTTAAATTTATAGCACTGGGACTACATAAGTTTAATACATACAAAGTAATTGTTGCTCTCTTTTACACATGTAGATCTCAGACATATAAAAAATTATGTGAATTTATTTACTTATTTTTTTTTTGGTGCCGAGAATCGAATTCAGGACCTTGTGCTTCCTAGGCAAGCAAAAAAGATGAGAATTTGACATTCTTTTTTTTTTTTTTTTTTTTTTTTTGGTGGTGTCAGGGATCGAACTCAGCCTTGGGCTTCCTAGGCAAGCACTCTGACCACTAAGCTAAATCCCCAGCCCCTGACATCTCTTTAAATCTGGTTCCACCATTTAAAACTTCATCTACATGTATCAGCTTTGATTAAATAAGCATTTGTTATTGTACAGATGAGATATACTTGTATATGGGGTAATAAGTCTATTCATGGTCATTAACACTGTTTCCTCGAGGTCACATTTATAAAACCTCTAAAGATGTCCTTAATTCTTGTCAGTATAGTTACATCCTGTAAAATCTGATCAAGGAGTCTAAAATTGGCCTTGAGTGTAAAACTAAATATACATAAAGATTTCAAGGGCTGGGGATTTAGCTCAGTGATTAGAGTGCTTGCCTTGCAAGCACAAGGGCCTGAGTTCGATCCCCGGCACCACAAAAGAAAAAAAAAAAAAAGATTTCAATATAGTTGTGACAGTAATTGTTGCTAACCTCATAGTGTATTCAATGAAGTATTTGTGTTTCTCAAATGTAAAGGCCTTCAAAGATGCAAAACTAAAAAACAGCTTATCACACTTCCAGCTAAAGTTGTTTATGGTGGTAAACTTCTTTATGCTCAAGTATCTTTCTTTCCCTTACTTGTGTTCCAACTACTCGTGATGAAACGTGCATGCCTATCCAACATGCAACAGCTGGCCAGACGATGTGAATACTTTTCCAAGACTTATGCTTATGTGATTGTTATACGATTGTATCACAGCAGGTAGAGGTACCCAGACACTGTGCAGTCCACACAATGCCACTCTAATGATTAAACATGAGGCATTAATAACCTTCAAAGTACATCAATAAACAAGTACCTTTTTCCAGAATAGCACTCTATTAAAAGATAATAAATTTAGGTAAAAATTCCTTTATGTCATTTAATATCTTGTAATTAGATAATGGTAAATAAAAAGTTATTTCATACTAAAATGAAAAATGTTTCAGAGATAATAACAAAAATTTAATGGTTCTTTTTTTATGTGTGCTGGGGCTCAAACTCAGGACCTTGTGCTTGCTAGGCAAGCACTCTAACCACTAATTTCCTAGCCACTGATGGTTCTGATATAATAATGTCATTATGATTGTCATGCTAAAATACTATGTTGCCCTTGATCTCAAGTCTTCTCTGTAAAACTTTATCATTGTTGCAGGTGTGATGGCACACATCTAAGCCCAGCATTGGGAGGCTGAGGCAGGAGGATTGCTGTGAGTTTGAGGTCAGCCTAGGCTATATAACAAGACTCTGTCTCAAAAAAGAAAAACAAAACAACAATAACAAAAAAAACTTCATAATTCTTTTTTTTTTTTTTTTTGTGGTGCCGGGGATCGAACTCAGGCCCTTGTGCTTACAAGGCAAGCACTCTAATCACTGAGCTAAATCCCCAGCCCCAAAACTTCATAATTCTTAACTGTTAACATTCTACAGGAATTTGACTTTTTTTTTAATTTGACTTCTGAGACAACTATGAATGGTAAGGAAATAATAATTCTTTGGTCACAGTTTATATTTCAAGGTGCTTGATATCCAGATAAGAGTGTGATAGTTAAATCTACTGCTTCCACTGCAATACTAGTGTAACTTATAGCCTGTATATTTGACATCTGAAGTTTGGAGACCAAAGCTAAAAGAAGATATCTGGGCTAAGAGAACAGCCCATATTTTGGCCCTGGCCCTCCAAGGTCAACTCAGACCTAGGACATGAGGGGACCTTTCAATAGGATCCTACAACTCTGGTCAGTCACCCAACCTCCTGAGCAGGGAGACTGTTGGACACCAGAAGACAAAAGTCAACTAATATACGGCATGCTAACGAAGAGGATCACCGGAGGGAGTGGGCTCCAGTGCTTTCAGGGGAAGCCACACGGTCTAGCAAGACCATGACCCATCCTGGGGGCCAATACTGACAGGGGCCAAGAGACTCTGTACATGGTTCCAAAAGTGATGCCTGAGGAGCACTGACCTCAACCAATATAGCAAGAAGTTAATTTTCATTACCACAGGTCTTATTTTAACTTGGTATTAAACACCCAGCAGAAAAGTGTAAGCAACAGATACGTAAAAAATAATAATAATATAGGTTAGATATAAAAAGGGGGCTCTGGCTAGGGATTTAGCTCAGTGGTTAGAGTGCTTACCTAGCAAGCACCAGGCCCTGAGTTCAAGCCCTGGCACCAAAATAAATAAATAAAATTTTTTAAAAAATCAGGTTGGGGGGCTGGGGATTTGACTCAGTGTTTAGAGTGCTTGCCTTGCAAGTGCAAGGCCCTGAGTTTGATCCCCAGCACCAAAAAACAAAGACAAAAACAAACTAGAGGGACTGTGCAATAATAAATGAAATTTGTTGCCTTTAGATAAATAATTCACATCAGGAGGGAAAAGATCTTATAAGAATAAAAGAACACTGGATGTGGTGGTGTACACCCATAATCTCAGCACTTAGGAGGCCGAGGCAGGAGCATCACCATGAGTTCAGGGCCAGCCTGAGCTACATAGTGAGCTCAAGGTCAGGCTGAGCTACATAGTGAGCTCAAGGTCAGGCTGAACTACATAGCGAGAACCTGCTTTAAAAAAAATAAAAAGAACGATCAGGGTTATAGGAAACCTCCAGGAACATGCAGGGCTAGGACTCAGCTGGTTACTATCCCTTAGAAATGTCATCCAGATGTGGCTCCTCCCCATCTGTCTTTCCATCCTGGTGCTTATGTTTTAGCCATACATGTGTCCTCTCTTGGTAAAATTTGTGTATATACACTAAAGACATTTGTATGTAAATGGATGTACCTTGAGAATACACTTTTTTTTTTAACAAAGAACAGTTTATTTGGAGAAGAAGATGGAAGAGAAAGAAGATAGACAGCTACCACGAGGTGGTAGGGGGTTTCAGAGGTGAAAGCCCCGAGAACATACGCTTAAGTGAAATAAATCAGACACTCATAAGTACACATCAAATTGTTTCTCTGATATGAGAAACCATAAGTGTAAATAAGGACAAAGAGGTGTAATAGATATTATATAAAAGGAAGATAATATTCAAAAGAGAGGAGAACTAGAAAGAGAGAAAGGGGAAAAGCAGGAAGGGAAAAAAGGAAAGAAAAGGGAAAGGGAAATCATGGAAAAATATGAATAAACCTGGTGTGAACAGGGAACGCAGGAACAGAAGGGAGGGGTGGGGAACAGTGGGGAGAACCAAGATGCATCATGTACAGGTACAAAATAACTGTGATAAATGTGATCATTATATGTACAATGTACCAATACATGTTCTTGGTTAAAAAAAAAAAAGATTTGTTTATTCTCACCTGGAGGTTGTTAACCTCACAAGATCTTACAGATGGAGCCACTGACAAATGAGCTGGACTCCTCTTAGCAGGATCCACTAGATCAGCCTTCTGAAGAGAGTTGAATACTGCTGAACCCCAACATGACTTCTCCCCGAGACTCCTCAGCCCAGCTCTCTGGAGAAGACGCCTGCCTGTGGGCTTCCCTACACTGGCCCTTCTCAGCTGAGGCAGCTAGATTGAAATGTCATCCATTTTTTCCTAACTGCAGTCAGGATACCTTTCTGTTTATTAAGTTAGACATTAATATACAGTCAGAGAACGACTAGGCCCACAAGGAACTCAGCACAAACTAGAGACACTGAACTGAGGATGGAGGCAAATCTGAAGGGACTCGGACCTCAGTGGGGAAATGCAATAGCCAAGCCTGCCAGACGAACAGCAGCTCAAGATTGTACCGTGATTAGCACTGCCCAGCCCCATAGGCCCAGACAGGCATCAGACACGCGGTGGGTGAGGAGGGCATCTGGGCCCACACTCCCCTCCCTGCTCTCTCTGTGCCCTTGCCACGCGACCCAGTATGAGCCGGGCAGCCGTACTCCTGGGCTAACTGTGGTCTGACCCACGCTGCTGTGACTCTGCTGTATAAATTACCCCTGAAGAAGGGCCTCGGTGGCCACCCACTTGGGACCCTTCCTGTCTCTCAGAAATTTTCTAAAAAAAAAAAAAATTATTGGGGCTGGGGATTTAGCTCAGTGATTAGAGTGCTTGCCTTGCAAGCACAAGGGCCTGAGTTCGATCCCTGGCACCACAAAAAAAAAAAAAAAAATTATTTTGGCCGGACATGGTGGTGCACACCTATAATCCCAGCACTGAGGAGGCTGAGGCAGGAGGATCACTGCGAGTTCAAGGTCTGCCTGGGCTACACAGTGAGCTCAAGTCTAGCTGAACTACATAGTGAGACCCTGTCTCAAAAAACCTAAATAAATTTTAAAAATTAAAGCTAAAAAAATAACAACAAAAAACAAAACCAAAAAAACACCCCACAAAAAACAACAAAAACTGGGCGATAAGTACATGGGAGTACTTCATATATGTTTGAAATTTTCTAAATAGAAAAATTTTTTTAAATTTTTATTTCTTTATTTTTGAGACAGGTCTCACGAGTCCAAGCTGGCCTTGGACTTGAGGTGATCCTCCTGCCTCAGCCTTCCGAGTGCTGAGATCAGAAGCATGCATCACCACACCCAGCCACTAAATAAGAATTTAGGCACAAGGCCCTGAATTTGATCCCCAACACCCGCCCCCCCAAAAAAAGAATCTAGTACAGCAAGTGGCTAAACAACTTTCAAAGGCTCTTTTTGTCTCCCTACCCTGGCTTATCTGAGATTGTTCCTGGGGCCTAGGCTAAAAATAGCTGGCCTTTTACTCTGTCTTATGACTGTACCCTGATGTTTAAAGAAACAGACTTCAGTAATTTTAGATAAAATTTAGATAATGAAACTTTTGCTTCTTTGAGAGAAACTTCAAAATTATTTTTTAAAGGAGAAGAGGTTTATTTTGGCTGTCAATTTTTTTTTTTTTTTTTGAGACACAGTCTATATAGTTCAGGCTGGGTTTGAACTCACTATGTAGCCCAGGCTGGCTGTGAACTCCTGGTAATAATCCTCCTGCCTCAGCCTCCTGAGAGCTGGGATTACAGGTGCGCACCACCATGCCCAGACCTGCTGTTTTTGAGACTGGGTTTTGTTACATTGCCCAGGCTGGCCTCAAACTCCTGAGCTCACTCAAGTGATGCTCCTGCCTCAGCTTCCTGAGTAGCTGGGACCACAGGCCTGTCTCACATACCCTGAAATTATTTAACTGACTTTCAGAACACTGTGAATTCAATAAAAGAATTTTTCATAAATACATGTATGATGGCTGATTGTGTCAAACTCAGTAACGCCCAACTAAATTAGTTCAGGAAGGTTCTGGGTGTGGAAGAGCCACTCCAGGGGGGATCATGGCCAGAATGCTATAAAGGGAAACGAGGAAGGCAGGCTCCTTGCTTCTGGGTCTTCAGAGGGGCTCCGGTCTTTACCTTCACCTTGGACGTCGTCTCCTGGCTTCCAGCGCCGACCTTTCAGCCTTCTGGTGCAGACCCTTCGGCCTCCTGATACGGACTTGCACGGGACGCTACACTGAACTCCAGGCCTTCGACTGGACCCTCCAGTGTGAAGACTCATCCACACTCTACTGAGTGATACATGTATCCATACGTCACCGGCTAGCCCACAAATGTGTACAATTTCATATTTACACCAGTTAAAATCAATTTAAATTGAAAAGTAAATAAACTAAAACAACAGAGAGAACAACCCTACTGCAACTTAAATATTTGAGTTGCAAGTAAATTACCCCATGTGTCTAGGTCATTTTACCTTTTTTTGGTGGCGGGGTGCTGGGGACTGAACTCAGGGCCTTGCACTTGCCAGGCAAGCACTCTACCACTGAGCTAAATCCCCAGCCCCTCTACTACATATTTTGTGCTTCATATATATATATATATATATATATATATATATATATATATATATGTGCTGTTGGAGTGAGCACTGTGCTTCCTAATTTTAGCCTTTATTAGATTATAGAAATTTCTTCATAATCTTATTTTTTTGTATAGTTTTTTTTTTTTTTTTTTTTGGTGTTGGGGATCGAACTCAGGGCCTTGTGCTTGCAAGGCAAGCAATCTAACCACTGAGCTAAATCCCCAGCCCCTTTGTATTTTTTCAAAGTTTTTTTTTTCTTAAATCTCTGAGATGATTCTACTTGATTTGTTACCCTATTAGGGTAGTGGATGAACTGACTGATTTTCCTAATATTGTCCTTGTCTTCCTGAAATAAGTTTAACTTGTTCATGACTGTTAAACAAAACAAATACATATGAGGACCTCTCCCTTTCTGCAGTAGGGCAGGACCGTAAACATAACCATATAGGCTGAAATCGGGCGGAGAACTGTCAGAGTATGAAAAACAGTTACGACTTTTCTGTATTTTAAAAATGTTTTTGTCAAAATGGTAAAAACTCTTCTACTGTTTGTTATAAACATATGGGAAAACAGTACTCTGATTCTCATTCTGTACACTTCAATTTAAAACACTAAAAAGCAAAAGAAGGAAGGAAGGGAGGAAAGAAACCGAGCTGGGGGTGTAGCTCGAGGGTAGAGCGCAGGGGATCGACCCCTGGCACCGGGAAAACAGACACCCGGCCACAATCGCTTCTTGGCTAAGAGAAACCACGCTGTTATTAGCAGTCACTCCATTTCCCCCAGCTCTCTTGGGCTCTAGCAGTTTCGACTTTCTGTCCCAGTGAATTTACCTGTTGTGGATATTTCATATACAGTAACTGGAATTACACAACACGTGGCCTTTGGATCTGGTTTCCTTCACCTAAGCATGACCTGTTCAAGATTCATCCCCGATGCAGCTTGTCAGTATAGTGCTCCTTTTGTGGCCAAACAGTACACCACTGCTGGGGATGCACATTTTGTTCCTTTGTTCATTAGACAATGAACATTTGGGTTGTTTCACTTTTAGCTATTATGTGTGACGTTCCTAGAATATTATAATGGGTGTTTCTTTGCGGCCATATTATTTCATATGTATATACATCTCAGAGCAGACTCGTTGTGCCATGTGGTTTTTCAAGCATTGGCAGCATTCACAAAGCAGATTTACATTCCCATCACTGGTCTGAGGATTCCAAATTCTCCACATCCTCAGCAAGACTTACCATTCTCCTTTTTCTTACTTTAGTTATTTTAGTAGGTTGCAGTGATATCTGTGGTTTCGACTTGCATCTCCCTGATGGCTAATGATGTTAAGTATCATTTCATGGGCTTATTTATGAACTCTCGAGGTCTACTAAGGGAGAATCACGGAACTGTATCAGCAGCAAGTTTTTCTTGAATTTGTGTCTCTATTGTTGGAACAAGACTCTTTCCTCTTGCAATAAAGCCTAGTTGCCCTGACACAGTGAATGAAAGGCTTTCTGTGCATTTTTCCGAAGAACTCAGGTTTACCCTGGATAAGTTACTTTATCTGAGCAGAAGTCGCAGCAAGGAAAATGAAGTAAACTGACAGGGTATTTCGGCCTAAGGAAGCTATAGTGTTTGAATCTGACATACAGTCTATGTAAGCAAATCTATTGAAAAAACACAGACCAGTTTTAAGTCTTTACAAAGAGTATACTGACATCTTCGTGTGTAAAATTTCAAATATGTGTTGAGTCAGAAGTGAGAGAAATGTAGGAAAATCAACTACATAAGGGCCTCAAACCAGTCTAGCTGAAGAAACCCAGCCGTTAATTTTCAACCTCGATTTCCCTACCCCGAGGTCAGCTCCAAGGGGTCGCGCGGATTCTACTGTGCCCCAGTTCCCCGCCCAGCGGGCAGCGCGCGTTTCGGGAGGGAAACTGAGGCCCTGCTCTGAGCGCTGCAACAAAAGCCTGCAGGGCTGAGGATTTAGCTCAGTGGTTAGAGTGCTTGCCTGGAAAGCACAAGGCTCTCAGTTCGACCCCAACACCAAAAAAAAAAAAAAAAAAAAAAGCCTGCAGACCAACCGCCTGTTCCAACTCACCATGACCTTGCAGCCCTGTCCGTCCCGGGGGACCTGACCCTAGCCCACAAGGCCAACTCGCCACCGCGGCAGGCGCCTCGGAGAACGCGGCTTCCCGCGCGGCCCTCAGGACTCCGCCGAGCGGCTCGGGAAGGGACCTCCCACCACGCCCAGACCAGCGCTTCTCCGCTCAGCACCGCGCCGAGTCCTCCCGGGTCCCCCGGCGGCCCTGGAGCCCCGCCCCATTGCCGCAATTTCATTGGCCCTGGTGACCGGCCCCCGAACGTCGGCTCCGGATTGGTCGGCTCGGCCGCTGCTCGGCCTTCTTCCCGGGGCGCGCGGTGAGCGTCACCACGCCCCTTACATCCGGACGCTCGGCGGCCTTGGGAGGCGCCGTAATCGCCTCGGAGGAGGAGGAAGTGGAGGATCTGCTATGGTGCTGAGCTTCCCGGCTGAGCCGACCGAGCCGGCGCGGTCGCGGCCATGAAGGTGAGGGGCTGGTGGAGCCGGGCAGGCCCCCCTCAGCTTTCCTGTCCTCTCCGGGCGCCGGCTCGCCAACCGCCTCTGCGGTTACCCGGGCTCGTCGGGACTCCGCGGAGCGGTCGCCGGCCGGCGTGTGGGTCCCCGCCTGGCCCTGGGCGCCGCGGCTGCGCTCCGACATCCCGGCGGCTCCGTCCGCCAGCGAGCCGGGGAGGGGCGACGCCCGTGTGCGCCTGGCCTGTCCGCGCCCGCCGAGTCCTTGAACTCACCCAGATGTCGGGAGCGTCTCAGGACCGACGGGGACGGGAGAGCGGCGAGCGCAGCCCGGGGCCGGGCGGACAGATGGCGGCCGGCGGGCGGGGACCCTGCCGAGGGGCCCCGAAGCGAGCGCGCAGCAGGTCATTGGGCAGCGTTTCTCCAGGTAGGAGCGAGAGCTGGAGCATCGCCGCTGAGTTTTAAAACGAGGAGTAAAAAAAATAAAAATAAAAATAAAATAAAACGAGGAGTAAGCAGGGAAGACCCTGGCCTACTTTCAGAGGTGGTTCTCACAACTTGATCTGTGCACAGCCGTCAGTGCAGGGATTGGTTCACTAGCTGAACTCGGACTGAGTGGGATGAGTCATAAATAAGGCTTTGCTACTCGTGCAGACAGAGACGGCTCCATTAATTAATGTCAGTGAAGAAGTGCGTTTGATGTGGGTAGGGAAAATAACAGCGGGAGCTGCTCGATTCCCTTCAGAGAGCGTCCAAGATTGACCGGAAAGATTGGACAGGGAGAGTGCAGTGGCCGGAGAAATTCAGGTATTCTGCTGAGGACACTTCCTCTGGGTTAGCCGAGTAGAAATAATTCGGAATCCAAGCCTTACGTCTAGGAAGGAGTTTGCCAGTTAGAAGTTAGGACCTTCCAAGTTAGGACCTCCCAAGACAGATTGATACATCAAAAAAATACAAGGCACAAAACAGCAAGAGCAAGAAAAGTTACCTCTGTTTACAAGAGGCAAGGGAAACTTTTGGAATAGGTAATTGCCCCCCGCCCCTTTTTGAGGCAGGGTCCTGCTATTCAGTTTAGCCTGGCCTTGAACTCACTGTGTAGCCCAGGCTGGCCTCAAACTCGAGGCGATCCTCCTTGCCTCAGCCTCCCCAAGTGCTGGGATTACAGGCATGAGCCACCACACCCAGCTGACCCTTGCTTTGAAACATGGAGCTGTTTTAAGAATTTTTGTTGTCTGTTCTTGAGACAGGCTGTCTATGTAGTTCAGGCTGCGTTTGAACTCACTATGTTGCCCAGGCTGGCCTGTTAACTGGTCCTGATCCTCCTTCCTTAGCCTCCTTCCTGAGTGCTGGGATTACAGGCTTGTGCCACTGTGCCCAGTTTGAAGAACTTGTTTTTAACTTTCCACTTTATTTATAAAATAGTTCAATTTAGTTTTTTTTTTTTAAGAGTAGGAATTTTATTGGGAGAGAGAAAGAGAGCTCCTGAGATACAGGAGGGGTAAAATAGTTCAATTTAGAATAGCTATTAAAATATCTAGGTGCTTGCTTCGGCAGCACATATACTAAAATATCTAGATGTAACTTTATTTCCTCAAAATTAAGGTTTTGCTGTATTTAGATCCAAAAACAAAGCCGAGGTCTTTATAATACCTCAAAGAATAACACTGTCTTTATTACTAAATTTGTGGCCCATCTAGAAATTAGATAAAGAAGGAGAATTAGGCATAGGTCCAGTTTTGAAGTTTTTAAATAAGTTCTTTAATTTTTTTTTTTTTTGTGGGGGATGCTGGGGATTGAACTCAGGGCCTTATGCTTGCCAGGCAAGGGCTGTACCACTGAGGTAAATCCCCAACCCCTAAAACAAGTATTTTTGAATTTAAGTGGAAGATACTACTTTCTAGGGGCTGGGGATTTAGCTCAAGTGGTAGAGTGCTTGCACAGCAAGTGCAAGGCCTGAGTTTGATCCCCACTACCCCCACAAAAAAAAGAAAAAACAAAAAAGATACTGCTTTCTGTATTGAAATTTTAGAGAAAAACTTAAGTAACTGTTGAAAATGTATGGGTCTCATTGTGTAGTTTAGGCTGGCCTTGAACTCACTATGGAGTCCAGGCTGGCTTTGAACTTGTAGTGATCTGCCTGTCTCAGCCTCCCAAGTGCTGGGATTACAGGCATGCACCACCACACCCAGCAGGAAGATACATGTTTTCTGAAATCAAGAGCAAATCTGAATAGTACTGGTTTGTGCAAGATGAGTTATGCATGCTGCTTTCATTTGTGGTTTTGTGAAACAATTCACAGAATTTAGGACTTGGGCTATTGTTTATTACTTCATGTTGATCTACATTGAAACTGTATAACTGTCATATTGTCATCTGTGGACATCTAGTTAAGGTCATTGATTCCTGAAGTCATGGAATTCTAACATGAATATTCGTATAAGCAAGGACTTCCTTGAATAAAATTAAACTTTAAGAGCTAAACAATCAGACAAGAACATCTTCAAACCTGTGAGCAGTTGATTTAAGGGTTTTTTTGTTTTTTGGTGCTGGGGGTCGAACTCGGCCTTGTGCTTGCTGGGCGAGCACCCACCACTTGAGCTAAATCTCCAGCCAAGGGGTTTTTTCTTCTGAGACAGGGTCTCGCCATGTAGTCCAGGCTGGCCCTGAACTTGCAGTGATCCTCCTGTCTCAGCCTCCCAAGTGCTGGGATTACAGCATGTACCACCAGACCTGGAGGGCTGGCCAATATAGTTTAGGAGCCAAATTTTCTAAGAAACTAGGTAATTCTTTTTGGGGTTTTTTTTGGGGGGGGATGTTTTTTGGGTTTTTTTGGTGCCAGTGATCTAGGTAATTCTTAGATTGAGTTTTGAGTTTTTGAAGTATTTTTTCCCTCCAGGGCTTCTAAAAGCCTATTAGATCTTACACACACAAAGAACATGAACCTCGAGGCCATTTGAAAGTGCACTGCCAGGAAGCGGGCGGGCTACAGATTTTGTGGAGAGACAGAACACGGCTCTGCGTGGTTCTGTGACTGAGCTCATGCAGGTTGGCATGTATTCGAATGTGACCCTAAGTCAGCCCATGCACCTACAGGAGGGGACGTTTGAGAGAAGCACTTCCGCCTTCTGCTGCCAGTGCCAGAGAAGGACCTTTGACGTGGGTGGGTTTCGGTGAAGGACTAAAAATGCTTGGCTTGTCACTTGCTAGAACGTTCTCACATCTGCAGTCCTTCAAGGAGACGGCATCGTGGTCTCCACTCAGGGTAAGCTGCTCTCGTTTAACTGCCAGTGACATGGTGTGAAGACCAGGTAGTTGGCTGCAGAGATAAAGTCATATTCTTTGTTTTGAGCCAGGGTTTGGCTTTGTGGTTCAGGGTGGCCTTGAACCCCAGGAGGTTCCTTAGCCAGAGGTAGCGACAACAGCAAGATGAGTTGCCTACTGCAGAGATGGGAAGCACAGGTCACTGAAGAAACACTGTCATTTCAGCACTGGGTGCCAGGAGACGGGGCTGAATAGGGAGGTAGAAATGACCCGGTTCAAACTGGCCAGAGGGGACAGGCAGGCACTTCTGGTAGGTAGGCCTGGTGACTGGCTGCTCTGTTCACACTGCTGAGTGGTAGGAAGGCCGCGTGGTGCAGGCGCTTCAGAGGGGCGCTGCACGCAGACTCGCCCTGCAGCACGCTGCTGAGGGCGCCCTCCTCCCGGGAGACTTACTTCTTACCGGAGGATTTTGTCCAAACTGGGGTTCACGGGTCCTCCTGAGGCTGCAGCCTCCATTTCCCGGTGTTTGCCTTGCTCTACACCATCTCTGGCTCACAGCAGGAACGTGTGTCTGTGCTGCGCCAGGTGTTGGGTTAAAGAGCAGAGTTGTGGCTGGGATGCTTTGGGAGTTTTCTCGGGCTTTGTTTTGTTTTAAAATTTTTTATATGACACGGTTGAGGGCAGACAGAAGTTGTTATTATTTTCCTTCTGTGGGATGTAGAGGAAATTCCTGCCCTTTTATGGAAATAAGGGAAGGGGACAAAATTGTTACCCTTCAGTAACGACAGATACATAAGAGATTCAGCTGTCTTCCCAAAATAAGTCCTCCTGTCCCCTTCACCAGCGGTGCGGTTTCAGAAAACCTTCCCAGCCTAGACAGTGAGTGTTCTCAGTAGCATGGTTTGAAAATTCTGTCCCCAACTCATAGAACTGCCTCCGGGAGGAAGGGCAAAGTGTGTGACTTTTTGTTCTTTTGGGGGGCGCTGGGGATTTAACTCAGGGCCTTGTGCTTGCTGAGCCAAGCTCCTTTACTTTTTTAAATTCATTTTTCCCTTGGTCTTTTGTTGTTGTTTTGCATTGTTTTGGAGACGGGGTCTCGCTGTGTAGTTCAGGCTGGCTTTGAACTCACTATGGAGCCCAGGCTGGCCTCCAACTCACAGTGATCCTCCTGCCTCAGTCTCTTCAGTGCTGGGACTATAGTGCTCAGGCAAAAGTGCTGCTTTTATTTATTTATTTATTTTTGGTGCCGGGAATCGAACTCAGAGCCTCATGCTTGCGAGGCAGACACTCTAAGCACTGAGCTAAATCCTCGGTCCAGGTACTGCTTTTAAAAGGAACGTCATTGAGATTTTTGACCTGCTCGGTCAGGACTCTTTTACCTTATTTATTCTTAGTGGTGTACGAAATTGAGACACTGCTGCATCACCTGTAAAGAGATGATATAAAGAAAACTTGTGTGTAGTTACTTGCCAGCCAGTGAGGAGGGAAGGACTGCAGATGCAGGGAGACAACAGTTCTGTGCAGGGACCTTTGACTACCTGAGGAGACAGCACCTGAGTCGGGAGGAGGAGGAGAGCGAAGATGGGCCAGGGGAACTTCTGCAGTGACCTCCCCTCAAAACATGGATTGACTGATTGATTTATTTTTGAGACAGGGTCTTGCTTTTCTTTTTTTTTTTTTTTTTGGAATCTGCAGTTCAGGTGGCCTAAAACTTATGGTGATCCTCCTGCCTCAGCCTGCTGAGTGCTGGGATTACAGGTGTGCACCCATGCATCGCCCCCCATGCAGCTGTTTGTTTTTGAGACGGGGCCTTGGTAAGTCACTAAGTTGCTCAGGCTGGGTTTGAACTTACGAACTCCTGTGTCAGCCTCCCAGACAGCTGAGATTAGAGGCATTCACCTGTAATGTGTACCTGGTTGTACAGATATTCTTAGAAGAACACCTATTAATAAATCTGGATTTCATGCTTTTAAGCAACTGTAGCCTTAGAGCCTGAGGCAGGGACTATTAATTATACTCAACTTTAAAAGGAGCACTATTTCCTGAGAATTACAGAGTATGGAGCCACATAATACTGAAGTTAGTGGCCCAGGCACTAGGGCCGGTGTAAACCTTGTATTGTGGTTTCTCACTGCTTTGCCTTCTGCTTTCCCTAAACTTCACAGAAGTTAGGACTTAGGAGTAGCAGTGGGAATGGCATTTTCTTTAGCATTCCAAATTGCCGTTTAAGGTAGGTTTTTTTCTTAAAAGAATTTGTTTGAGGGTGGGGAAGGGGGGAAGAGAGAGAAAGGGGGGAACAGACATGGCAGACAGCTACTCTGGAAGAGTAAGGAGTATTCAATAGTCAATAACTTGTGGATTTCTTTTTTTTTTTTTCTACTTGTGGATTTCTTGTGTGCAGCTCCAAAGGAGCTTTTTGGACAAATAGGTAATGATTGAAAAAAAATAAAACTGTGTTAGTATGTGCTGCCATTTGAACTGATATTACCTATCATGTTACCTAAGAGCCTAGAATACGTTTCGGGGGTAAAAACCTGTGCACTAACCCTGTTGGCTTTACACTTTAAGCATGAGGAAATGCCTTTAGTCCTCACTTGAAAATTTGTGCCGATTTGAAAGAAGCTTGGCTGTCCTGTGTCTGAGAGGGGGCCCTGTGGGGCGGTGTAGCAATAGCCGCCGAAAGCCAGCACGCTAGGTGTGGGCAGGCTGTGCCCGGCACGCATCCTTTATACCCTGGCAAGTCGTGAAGGGTAAAGTCACGGAAAATTCTCTTAATACTCTTTTTTTGCATGACAAACCCTTTAAAGGGATTAGCAGCACACCAGATAACACCTGTAACAAATTCTTGTCTTGTGTATATTTGTGGTGGCCTTGTTTTGCGACAGGGTCTGACTGTGTAGTCTCGGTTTCCTCAGGGCTGGGATTACTGATGTGCGTCACCACCACACCTGGCTCATCTAAGTATTTGCAGTTTGAAAACATAGAAAATACTTTCCATAATGTCAAATTAATTTTTTTTTAAAAAGAATTTAGGAAGTAAAGAAAAGCTCAAGAAAATTACACAAGATACATTAAAATCTACAGAAAGATTCAGTTGGGATTTTGATGTTTTCCGTTTTTTCTGTGGTGCTGGGGATTGAACCCAGAGCCTTGCAGATGTGAGACAAGCACTGTACCACTGAGCAGCATGCCGAGTCCTTCTTAGTTTTGTAATAATAAAAATATTTATGCCGTAGTATATTATACTAGCTACAAATGGGAGAACAGAGGATTAATGAAATTAATATGAATTGATGGTTTTTCCTAAATAATAGGTGGGAAAATTGGCCTCAGCCTGTAGGATTCTCAGTAGCCACCAGCTAAGGTTGCCAGAGAAGGTGCCCACACACCTAGGAATCGGGAATTTTAGATAAAAGTGAATGATATTTTACTGTGAGCGCCTAATATTACCTAAGATCGTTTTTCCCCTTCAAAATTTGGATCATGTTGAATCTTTTAACAAGGTATCATGAGTGTCTGCAGTGCCAAGTATTCTTTTGAAATACCAAAAACTCATCTTTCCAAATAGTTTGCAGTGTTGGTTCCTAAAGCAATACAGGCTGACTCTCTCTTACCAAAAATGCTTAGAACCGGGAGTGCTGCAGATTTTGGAGTGTGTTGGTTTTTGAAGTATTTGCAGACTTTGCCTGTTGAGCATCTTGTCTGAAATCTAAAACTCAAAGTGCTCCCAAATCTGAAGCTTTTGGAGTGTCCCAGCAGGGACTGTGGCTGTGGAGGGGAGATGCTCCCTGTGGCTGCAGTTATCTAGGGTGAGGTCGCCTCTGCAGCCAAGCGGGGTCCCTGCTTTCATGAGGGCGCTCTGTTTCTTTCCAGGCGGGCGCCACATCTATGTGGGCTTCATGCTGCGGGCTGCTGAATGAAGTCATGGGAACCGGAGCCGTCAGGGGTCAGCAGTCAGGGTTCCCAGGGGGCACCGGGCCGTTCCGATTCACGCCGAGCTCTGACTTTTCTGCCTACCCACCAGCAGCCACGGAAGGGCCTAATATAGTGTGCAAAGCCTGTGGACTCGAGTTCTCAGTCTTTAGAAAAAAGGTGAGTTGGATGAAATGCTACATACCAAGACACACGGGTGAGAATTCTTGATTGCTGGCTGTTTTGTTTCTTTTTTTTTTTTTTGGTACCAGGGATCGAACTCAGGGCCTTGTGCTTGTGAGGCGAGCACTCTAACCACTGAGTTAAATCCCCAGCCCTGTTGGCTATTTTGAATAGGCAGTGGATTATCTTTTTGGTTTGGTTTTGTTGAGGGATGGTCTGTGTAGTTCAGGCCCGTCTTGAACTCACTGTGTACCCAGGCCAGCCTCAAACTCTTGTCGATCCCCCTGCCTCAGCCTCCTAAGTGCTGGGATTACAGGCGTGCACCACCACACCTGGCCTTCTTTTAAATAAGGAAGTTGTTCACAAAGAAACAGAGCAGGAAGGAAGACAGTGGTTGTGCTTTGTGCTCATTCCATATGGCTCAAGTCAGCTCTCTTCTGCTAATTACATGTTTGTGTAAGCAAGGGGTGGAAAGGCTTTAATTCATTAACACAGGGTGTAGGTTTCTCCTAAAGGGCTGTATCTGAACTGTGACTCCCAACTGCTGTGCAGTGACTATAGCGATGTTCATGGCTTTGGGACACTAAAATGTCTGTATGCTCAGGTTGGTGTCACGGGACTTGACAAGAAGCAAAATTTAAATTTTAATACCAGGCAAAAAGAAAACGGTGTTTTCATACTGACCCGTGTCTTGCAATCATGAAATGCTTCTCTTCTGCCCCTTCAGCATGTGTGCTGTGACTGCAAGAAGGATTTCTGCGCCGTCTGCTCCGTGTCCCGGGAAAACCTCCGCCGCTGCTCCACCTGTCACTTGCTGCAAGAGACGGCCTTTCAGCGTCCCCAGCTGATGCGCCTGAAGGTGAAGGACCTGCGGCAGTACCTCCTCCTGCGGAACATCCCCACTGACACCTGTCGCGAGAAGGCAGACCTAGTGGACCTGGTGCTGTGCCATCATGGCCTGAGCTCTGAGGACGACCTGGACACCAGCAGTCTCCATTCTTCCCGCTCACAGGCGTCCAGCTTGTTTGCAGAGTCCCTGTTTTCACAATACATGGCCCCCTCGGCTGCCGAGTCCTTCCCTGGGGAGCATGCGGGCGGAGGCACCTCCGGCTCCGGAGCTCTGGCACAGGTATGGGGCATGGCTGGCAGCTGCACGGGGCACTGGGCGCCTGGTGACGGCAGATGAGTCAAGACGTCGAGTCACAGCGGGGGTGCTGCATGTGCGCCTGATGTGCAGTCTCCGTCTGTGGCGTAAAGCGTGCAGAAAGAGCTCATGGGTTTCTTGGCCTTGGTGACCCGTTTTCCCAGCTTAAGGATTGAAAGTAATTGTGACAGTAGTGATGCAGAAGTAGCACACTCACGCTTACGGTTGAGCAGCCACAGACCTGCCAACCTGAGTTCCCTGACCGCCCTGGGCCTTGCTGTAGAACTTCTTCCAGTGTGGCTAACGAAAGCCGTCTGGCTGAGAGCCGTGCAGTTGTTCACTAACTGCAAGTAGAACACTGTCCTCACGAGTCCTGGGGGGCCCGATGCGTACCACGCAAGGACTTGTGATTCATCTTCTCTTACATGGGGCCGGCTCTAAAATGTCCACATGGTATTGCACGCCTGTGGTCTCAGCTACTCAGGTGGCTGAGGCAGGGAGGTTGTGAGTTCAAGGCCAGTCTGGGCAACACAGTGCGATCTCGTCTCAGAAAATGTGTATATTTTTCAGTATTCTGGTTTAGTAAGCACATATACTTCAGCAGCACCTATACTGTTTTAGTGTAAAAGCTGAATTGTTTTGAACACTTTTCTCCCCCTTTTCTTCCCTGAAGAAAGGGGTTCTTAATAGCAGAAAGAAGCTTGGTCTAGCTGCCTTCCCAATACTCAGAGTCAGAGAAGCCCACGCCAGGAGCTTTATTTGTTCACATGAGAACTCGCCTGACTCTGAAACAGACTTGAGACACGTCTGACTGCGTACCACTTCTGGACAGAAGGCACCATTTGGAGGTGTGGGCGGCTGGATGATACAGTGTGGTGCTTATGAATCAGAGTGGTGCGGTGTTTGAAATTGGAAACTGACAGAGAAGATTTGTAGAGCTATGGGCAAAATAAAACATGTAAAAGAGGTATATAACCCTTCTGTTTTTCCTAAAGGTAAAAGTACTTCTATTGACCATTTTTATTTTTAATTCTTTTTTGAGACAAGGTTTAGCTATGCAGTCCAGGCTGGCCTCGAACTTGTGGTGATGAGGTTGGGGATTTAGCTCAGTGGTAGAGCTCTTGCCTAGCAAGTGCAAGATCCTGAGTACAATCCCCAGCAAACCGCCCCCACCCTCACTTTAACCAGAAAGTCTTCCTGATCAGCTTCTGCCTATAATGATCATTGCTGGCCATGGTGGTGCATAGCTATCATCCCAGCACTCAGGAGGCTGAGGCAGGAGGATGGCTGTGAGTTTAAGGCCAGCCTGATTTACACAGCCAGACTGCCTCAAAAATAAACAAAAACCCCAAACTCATGGTGATCCTCCTGCCTCGACCTCCCCAGTGCTAGGATTACAGGTGTGGGCACCATGCTCGGCTTCTGTAGAGGAATTTTAAGATCTAGAGCCAGCATGGCCACTGGTGAGGAAGCCTAAAAAACCTTCTTTGGACCGAGCAGTCTGATGTAGTCCAACCGGGTACCCCTCACACTTGCGCTGGTCTTAGGCAGTTTGGCTCTTTCCCAGCCCTCTTAGAGGCTCCAGTTAAGCCAGCTGCCGGCAGCAGCTCTGATGCTAACACAGGACCCTACACTGCATTGGTGTCAGCGCACTGGTTACGCTGCACAGTCCTTATGCACATGGGGCACGCATTGGCACACACCGAGCTCTCAGGAGGAGGAGCAGCAGCTTCCAGACTGCAAGGCGCTTGGCGGGCCAGGCATTTGGGTTGCTTTCCGGGAGACAGGCATAGAGCTTTGCCCCGTGAGAACGGGGGTTGCTGCTGTCAGGGAAGGGGATTCCTGACCTAATCAGACACATGGCGTCTGCAGGTACAGAGCGAGGCTACTACTACCAATGTGGAAGATGAAGATGATGACGACGACGAGGACGAGGACGAGGAGGATGAGGATGAGGATGATGACGAAGAGAACTTGGAGGAACAGGTGAGGCCTGCAGAGTCTGGTTTCTCTGGCATTCACGGTGTGGCAGGAGGGACGTGCTGTGCAGGCCTCGGGTCCACACAGGCTGCTTCTCCTGGCGGGACAGAGACGTGGGGCTGAGCTGTGGGCATGGAGGTGGCAGCAGCTGCTCTGCTTGCAGACACCTGGGCTCTCCAGGAAGCGGGCGACAGCCTCGCTGTCCGACCTGTCCAGCCTGGAGGAGGTGGAGGGCATGAGCGTGCGCCAGCTCAAGGAGATCCTGGCTCGGAACTTCGTCAACTACTCCGGCTGCTGTGAGAAGTGGGAGCTGGTGGAGAAGGTCAACCGGCTGTACAAGGAGAATGAGGAGAACCAGAAGTCATGTAGGTGCACTTCCTCCCCTCCAGCAGCTGCTGCGCTCCTAGACTCAGAGGTTTTCCGCCACAATCAAGGCAGATTTATTTTTGAGAAGACCATGTAACTTTTGAGTCAGTACAAATCCTGCTCACAGATGTGTTAAATAGGTTTATTCTGTGGAGCTGCCAGGTGAGTGTGGTGTTCTTAGCGTCCCTAACTATGCTGGAACCGTAGGAAGCTCCCTGTCTGCCTTGTTTTTCTCGCCGCTCTGGGTGGCAGCTTTTAACCCTCATGAGGGGGCAGAGTTTGCTCTGGACAGGCGCTGAGGCTCAGCTCCTGGCCTTGAGGGTTACCAGGCTGCTAAGTCAGTCTCCAAGCTCAGGGTGAAAACCTCTAGGCTATTTAATGATCAGGTATGGCGTAGCTGATGACAGGACCAAGTGACACACTTGATGGGCATCAGTGTTCAGATCAAGAAATCTGGGCTGGGAATTTAGCTCAAGTGGTAGAGCAGGCCCTGAGTTCCATCCCCAGCCCCAAAAAACAAACAGAAAACAGATCAAGAAACCTTATGTTCTTAGCTTGATTTAACAACCCTCTCAAGGTGGGTGTGTGGTGCACACCTGTAATCCCAGCACTCAGGAGGCTGAGGCAGGAGTGTTACTGAGTTCAAGGCCAGCCTGGGGTACGTAGTGAGATGCTGTCTCAAAAAGCAAACAAAAAAACTTTCAACCTTTTATCTTGGAATTTTTCTTTAAAGGTGGATCTAATACATAACTTTTGATGAACAGGTTTATGGCTGGAATAGGCAGAGGTGCTTGGCACACCCACCTTCTGGGACACTGCCACAGTGTGGGTCAGGGAGTCTTGGGGACAAGCGCCCCAGCAGCACCATGTGCCACAGTTCCACTCGCGAGGCTCCTGGTGTAGGGGTCACGTGCGTGTGGTTTCCTGTGTTGCGGCTCACTCTCAGCCTGGTTGTCTCCGGCTTGTTTCGAGCACTGCTAGAATCTCTCCTAGCCTGCCTGGCCTCGAGCTGCTATGCTGGGGGGAGCCTGACACTGCTCTGCCGGACTCCTCGGGCCTGTCTGCCTTGCACCCCTGAGAACTTCCACCAAGGCCTGGGCTCTGGGTCCCTAGGTCAGGGCCGGATCTTGGCTGAGGCGGCCTTTGTGCTCACCACCATCTTATCCAGAGCCTCCCTTCGGGAGTCCACAGCCCACTCCAGTGGTAGAGGTGTGCAGGCTGCAGGCACCGCAGGGCGGGGCCCTTTGTCACCGGACGGTGGTCAGGCCTCACCTCTTTCCGAGTGGCCTGGCTCCAGGGCCTGCGTGTTGAGGGCCAATCTAGGGCTTCCATTTCCTTATTCTAAGTCCCGAAGAATGAATCGATCCTTGGCACAAACACCTGAAGTGGCAGCAAGCTGTAACGTGGAAAGCAGGAGCCAGCTCTTCTTAGGTGTTTCGTAGCTGGCCCTCGGCAAGCACTTCTCTCCCTGACTCTTCGCAACACCCTGAGGCGCAGAGATGTGAGGGATGATATCTTGTGCAACACGAGGGGACACGGGGCGCCCCAGGCCTGCGGCTGCTCAGCCGTGGACAGGGGGGCCCCAGCTCTCCTTTGCCTTCCAGATGGTGAGCGGCTGCAGCTACAGGACGAGGAGGATGACAGCCTGTGCCGTATCTGCATGGACGCCATCATCGACTGCGTCCTGCTCGAGTGCGGGCACATGGTCACCTGCACCAAATGCGGCAAGCGCATGAGCGAGTGTCCCATCTGCCGGCAGTACGTGGTACGAGCCGTGCACGTGTTCAAGTCCTGAGGCCGCCCGCCCATGCGCGATCCCAGACATTGCAATGCACAGAGGAACTGGAAACTCACTTTAAAGGCAGAAGCTATTTTTAAAAATTAGTTTGATTACTGATGGGGACAGACAGGTTCATCCTAAATTGAAGACACAATGATTTGTGCCATCTGCCGGACTCGTCACTTGTCCCTGGAGCACAGACTGGTGATGGTGTGGGGCGCCCTGTCCTCTGATCCCCTTCTCCTGCGGGGACGTGGGCTCCACTGTCACGGAGTGCTGGTCCCCATATTAGTTCTGTGTATTTTAAATGCTACCACTTGATGAATGTAAGTTTCCACATCGTTGCTATTTCTGCGTTTCAACCTAATTGGGACTGGACGTTCTGTAGTCCACTGCCAGGGCCTTAGATTGAACATACCCTTTTCTGTTCTGGTACTAGCTTCTTAGGTTCAGAGTGTGTGCTACGTTCTTATTAATGTACGGTCAGTTTACAGTTTTGTAGGGTGAAGGTGTATTTTTTTGTGCTACCTGCTAGCTAATTTCAACTTTAGAAATAAAATCAAATTTTAAAAACTCTTTAGTTCACATGGTTTCTGTCAGTTCCTGCCTCACTGCATGTAGCAGGGACAGTGTCTGCGCCTCGGCCTGGCCCTTGAGACGCCACCTCTAGCCGAGATGAGCTGCCTGCTCATCAATAAGGCCAGCTGCTGATTGGTTGTTTACTTTGCCTGGCTACTGAGGACTGAACCTAGGGCTTTCGCATGGAGCCGTAATTCCCTACCTTTTTGTTTTAAATTTTGAGACAGGCTCTCATTGCGTACCTGTGTGGCCCAGGACGGGCTTGAACTTGAGAACCTCCTGCCTCAGCCTCCAAGGAATGTGGGGTTACAAGCCTGTACCACCAGGCCTGGCTCTTCTAGTACTGTGGTAGGTGCTGAGTAGTTTTCCCCAGCAGGCTTCATGGAGGCCTCTGGGAAGTTCAGGGCTCATCTAAATCCTCACCTTTAACAAGTGGCTGCACTAGCAGCTGGGGCACGCACAGGCGTGGGTCCTGCCTTCCCCAGGGTGACCACCTCACAGCCTGAAGCTCGCCGATGCCAGCTGCTTCAGCCATGTGAATACATGTGGCCAATGAGCAGTCTGTGCTATCAGCTCACACAGAAAGGCCCTGAAATCTCTTAGGTCCAGCTTAAATCAGGGTGGCTTTTGGGCGAGACCAACTGGATTCACACCACTGGCAGCGGGCAGGCAGGTTTTTAGGAGATGGCTGATGTTTTGGCAATTCACCAACATGTGCTTTCGTGTACATTCAGGATCGACTAGTCAATCGGTGTCTGGGTGCCCGTTGTGGCGCCTGCAGAGCCCGGGCTGGTGTCTGGCTGCTGCGGCCAGAGGTGCCCAGCAGTGCGTGGCCTGAGCAGGTGGCCACTTTCCACAGGAGGGGCCCTGCATCCTCACACCTCGTCTGTGCTTCTGCGGAACACTTGACACTGAACTCTCCCCAAGTCGTTTGGTCTGTGGTGAGAAGTCTTTAAATTTGGGCCAGCGGGTGACAACACATTTAAATAGAAGTGAGGCTGCAGGTGCTGCTTTTGTTTGTTGAAAGTCAAACTTAAAGTTCAGATTTATTTGCACAGTCTAGGCCTAAGGCAGCTTGTTTACTGGTTCTTTGTGGATTTTTCTATTGTATCTTAGGTCCTCCTTTATAGCCAGAGCAAAAACGTCACGGTGGATTTCTTCCCAGTGGTGAAGTCATCCTGCTTTAGGGATCAGCCAGCGGGGCTCCTAGAGCCGGCGGCTTGACAAGGCACAGCCGCCCCGCGTCCACGGGCTCTCCAGCCACGGGTTCCACCGAGGATCCAAAGTCATCCAAAAAACTGTACTGAACACGTATAGCTATCTGTTCCTTGTCATCCTGGCTATCCCTACAGCACATGCACGATGGCGGGTGTTTCATGTCGGCGGGAGACGACGTGAAGTAGTCCGGGGCAGCGGAGCACTTGCCCGGCTGCATGAGGCCCTGGGTCCCATCCCCGGTGCTGTGGTAAAGATGGGCTAAAGATGGGCGTGTGCAAGGCATGCGCGTGCCTGACACCGTTTTAGAAAGGGCTTAAATATCAGACTTAAGCATCCAAGGATTTTGCTCTCTGGGGGTGTCCTGGAGCTGGTGCCACATGGACATGGGACAGAGCTGGATAGTCCCACAGAGGATGAACATCTCCCCCGGAAGCTGCTGTGTTCTCACGGGCAGCTGTGTGAGTAGGTGGTGTGTCAGGGATGAAACTCAGAAGGTCCACAGCGGAATACAGCGATGCCCCTGGTCCCTGTCCTCGCGCGAGAGAAGGGTGTCATCTGATGTATCACTGTGTCTTCCTTGCCACCTCGGGTTCCCTGGAGGAAGGCGCAAGGCTTCTCTCCCCTTCTCAGGTCTGGGAAGCCTGATCTAACAGCAGGTGTGTGCACGCTGTCCAGCTGCTTCATCAGACACAGACACTGGCCGCACCTGAAGCTCACTACACAAAAAAATGTCTGGACAGAAATTGGCCTTGCAGTGCTGTGTAACCTTAAGAGGAAGCTCAGCTCTGACCTCTACTGTGATGGCCTTTCCGGCACACCTGGAGGTACGCTGTCTGCTCTGCTGCGGGTCCCTGTGGCGGCGTGGCTGCCCAGCTCTGAGCCCCTCTGAGCGACCTGTGTGCTTCAGAGACCCGTGCAAAGCTGGAGCCCAGTCTGCCTGCACCATCCCGCCCAGACCAGGAGCTTCCATGTGGCCACGCACAGGTGACCAGAGGCGCTGCTCACCTGAAAACCACAGTGAGCCTCAGGGCCGTTCCCAGGGAAGAGTGAACTTCCCTGACAGCAGTGTAACTGATACGGGGCCGAGGGCACGGCATGGTCTCTGCACGGTGGACCTCAGGCCTGTGAAGCTAAGTGCGTTCTTACCAACTATGGCGTTAAGTTCAGGATCTCGAGTTAGTCCGAGCCAAAAAGGGTCTTTGGATTTACACTACAAGGCATGACTTTAGAAGGGATCTGATTTTTTACCACTTTAATAAAACCATTTTGCCAGTGAAAGAAAAAAAGAGGAGGGGCAAGTACAGAAGGTGACAGTTAGAAGGGGCTTGTTCCTCAGGGCTAAGGTCTTGTGTTGCCTTTGACTACAGAAAAAAAAAAGCTGGTTCTTCTCCATCTTCAGATCCCCTACAGCAGTGGTTCCTATATATGAATCTGTGCTGACTGGGCCCTGGCTAAAAACAGTCTGTGATCTAAAATCGTTTGTCACTAGACTCTGTGTCTGCCACTCGGGCAAGTCGCCACACAACCAAGTACCTTCTTGCCCACCGTGGCCCCCGGCTCCCTATGCGCTGTGCGGTCTCCGAATGGTGTATGCCACTTACTCACTAGTGCTGAGCCTCCCTCTTAAATCTCTAGTCTTCTCCTAAAACAAAAACCCCCAAAGACCGTCGAGTGCTTTTTTTGTACAATTGTTTATACAAATTCAACAAAGGTAAAACCGCGCCGGGGAAGGTCTAAGAAACACCACCATACAACAATGGCACTTATGAACGCAGAACTTTACAACTAGCAAACGGCCAGCTCAGGAGCCTAAATGAGGACTCAACTCACTTCCCAGGAGAGAATGAAGGAAAAGGACCACCTTGGGGCATATTTATTCTATTCCTCGCTATGAAGCATGAGAGCTCATGCTGGAGCAAACCCCTCCTGAGTGCAAAGGCTGAAGTCGCAACTGTAAAATCTTGAGAAAAGGGTGAATTCTCTACAGAGGAAACCTGGTGAAGTATATTACTTCGGCTATAATTTACATCTACCCACAACATGCTCGTGTGGCTTCCTCACACGCACAGCGGGCTCTGCTTCCAGCTAAACATGCTTTTAGGCGGAAGGCCTCGCCCGCTGGCTCGGGTCTGGGTACATCTGTGTTGATGAAGTCAGGGTAAGTCCTCTCCTACCTGAAGGAAACCAGGAAGGTTGGCAATCTCAAAACAATAAAAACACTGGTATGCATTCAAACCTTGCATAAATAACTTTTAAACAATTTGTACAAAAATAGTTCTGCATAATGTAAGATGTAACAAAACCAAACGAAATGTGTCGGGATGGCAGCGGATGTGGTGTGTGGTCTATACTGTGTTGACACCAAAATCCCTGACCTCTCAAGGAACCGAGTGTCCAAACAAAAACACCACCGGAGAATCCCGGCCCGAGCCCATGCCCACAGGTTCTCCAGGGCCCTCTTGTCCCGACGGGAACACGACGTTGCCTCCCGAGGCCAAGGAAGGCGCCGGCCCGCCTGCCCGGGCGAGATTCGCAAGTGGACTGGTTCTGTTCCCGTGGGTCCAGGCTGTTAAGTCTCTCCCTGCCCGCCGCCCCCGCCCTGCCCCGCCCTGCCCTGGCCCGTATTTACACGCATGTCCTTGGACTAACTCAGTTTTTGCAGGAGTTTTTCTTCCACTTGCCCGAACTGCACACTCACAGACATCTCGGCGATGAACTGCTCACAGCCTTCCTTGGTGACTTGCTTGCAGTACCTCAGGTCAATGTGACAGATATTCCCACAGCGTTTGAAGAAGGACAGGCACTGATCAGTGACCTTATTGCAATCTGCAGGGAAGAGGAGACGACATGAAAGGAGAAGGTGCGGAGCCCACAGAGCCCAGACCCCGCGCTCAGCGACGGGGCAGGACAGAGCCTCTAGCTTTCAGCCCTGGTGCAGCACAGGAAAGGGTATTCGCTGAAGAGCGCCCTTCGGATGGGGAGAGCATCCAGCCCCTAATCGCACAGGTCACGAGGCTCTCAGAGCACTCAGGCCGGGCTGGGGCACAGCCCCACCCACCCTGGCAGGGTCCTTCGGGACAGGCACAGCTGGCACGGGGCTGCCTCTGCACACAAGGTCTCCTGGCTGGCCTCGAACTCGTGGTGATCCCACTACAGGTTGTCTTTTGAATTATCTCTGTCAGTTTTCCAGTCTTCAGTCTCACTGCAGAACAGCACTGCGGAGACCTGTGGCAAGTGGAGGTTTGCAGCCTTCAAAGCACTGAACAGAAAGGGCACAGATGGGAGCAGGACAAACACACTGCCACACTGCACGATTCACAACTGCCGTGCCCAGCCGACAGCACAAGTGTGCTCACCGTGTGGTTTACCAGTTTTTCTGTCTAAAATGTTCAAAATATGAACTGGTGCTGTGGAGACTATTTATGCACAGGCCCATGCTAAGTTAAAGGTGTTTTTCTCAGCTTCTGGAATAGTGAAGAACAGAAACTCAAGGAAAGGACCAGATTAAGAGTTATAAACCTCAAACAGTATAGTCCACAATAAAGATGAACTCCTACCTGCTAACAAAATTAAGTTCTAGACAGATCAAAGGATTAAATTTTTAAAAATTGAGATAAAATCTGTAACACAAAAAATATTTTAAAAAGAGGGGGCTGGGGATTTAGCTCAGTGAGTAGAGTGCTTGCCTTGTAAGCACAAGGCCCTGAGTTCAATCCCCAGCAACAAAAAAAGGAAAAGAAAAAAGCTTGAGAGACATGTATGGTGAAGAAAAATAAGATTTGGTTTGCAGATGACAGTACAGGACACTCAGCCACTGAGCTACACTGCTGGTCCTTTTATTTTGAGACAGTCTCACTTATAAATTGCCCAGGCTGGCCTTGAACTTACGACCCTCCTGCTTCAGCCTTCCACAAGTAGCTGGGATTACAGGTGTGGGCCACCAAGCCCTGCAGATGACAGTCTTCTATACAGAAAACTAAAGATCCCACCCCACCAGAGAAAACTGGTTCTTTTCTAATAAACTAACAAATGAATTCAGCAAAGTGGTAGGCTACAAAATCAAAACACAAAAACCAGCTGTATTTCTAAATGATACTAATAATATGAAAAAAAAATTAGTAAGTAACAAAAGGAAAAAACTGACAACTACAAAACCCTCCTAATCAAAGACACCATAAGGAAAAGGCCTTCCTTGGTCTATAGATTTTCAGACAATACCATCCAGATCAGACAATACCATTTTAGATCAGCACCATCCAGAGAGACGAACTGCTATAAATCTCCATGCAGCCAGGTGTTGTGGCACATGCCTGTAATCCTAGTATTTGTGAGGCTGAGGCAAGAGGATTGCTACAAGTTTGAGGCCAGCTGGGGCTACAAAATGAGTTCAAGGCCAGCCTGAACTATGCAGCACAAAACCCTGTCTCAAAAAACAAAGCAAAACAAAACAAAAAAATCCTCATGCATTTTTTTTTTTTTTTTTGCAGAAGTAGAAAAATCCATGTAAGAATTAATATAGAGCTGGGGATTTAGCTCAGTGGTTAGAGTGCTTGCCTTGCAAGCAGAAGGCCCTGAGTTTGATCCCCAGCAACAACAACAACAACAACAACAAAAGTGTCAGAGAAAGAATTAATATAGAAATGCCATGTTGGGCTGAAGATTTAGCTCAGCGGTTAGAGTAGTGACTGCCTAGCAAGTATAAGGCCCTGAGTTCGAGCCCCAGCACCAAAAAAAAGGAAATGCCACGGACCCTAAATTGCCCAAGCAATGTTGAAAAAGAACAAAGTGGAACATTCACTTCCTGATCTCAAAACTTATTATACAACTAAAGCAATCAAAACAGTGTAGTACTGGCATAAGGACACACATATACCAATGGAACAGAACCGAAAATCCCAAAATAAACTTTTAACAAAGGCGCAGTGGTGCACGCCTGTAAGCCCAGCGCTTGGGAGGCTGAGCCAGAAGGATCACAAGTTCAAAGCCAGCCTGGGTGCCACAGTCAGTTCAAGGCCTAAACTATGACTCAAAAGAAAAAGGGGGCATCAACACTGCTGAATAAAGGAAGAGACAGTCTTTTTGCCAAAGGCGATGGGAAAAGTGGATATTCACGTGCTGAAGAAGGTAAGTGAACCCCCTACCACATACCATGTAAAAGAAATTAACTCAAAAAGATTCAAAGACTTAGAACTATAAAACTGGATTGAGTTCAGTGGTAGAGCGTTTGCCTAGCAAGCGGAAGGCCCTGAGTTCAATCCCCAGAACTCTGCCAAAAGAGCTATAAAATTCAGAAGAAAACATAAGACAAAATCTTTCTGACTTCTGATGTGATACCAAAAGCACACAAAAAGGGAAGAGGGGAATAAATTGGACTTCAACGGAATTTATAACTTTTTTTAATGTGTAATTTCTACACAGAACACCCAGTACTCCCAGCCCTCTGGGAGGCTGAGGCAGGCTTGCGCATTCAAGCCCTGGCAGGCAGCTCAGGACCTCAAGGAGGGTTCAGTGTGAAGGCCCTGGGTTCAAGCCCCAGTACTGCACAAAGATGTCTCACAAAACAGGCACTGGCACTGATATGGAGATGCTGGGACCCTTGTGCACTGCTGGGGGGAACATAACATGGTTTACCTCCAGAAATTAAACAGAATTACCACATGATCCAGCAATTTCACTTCCCGCCATATACCCAGAAGTTTTTAAGGTAGGGACTCTCACAAATAATTTTACACCCCGTTCATAACAGGATCATTTAAAACAGCCACTAGGAAGAAGTAACTCAAGTGTCCACCAACAGATGAACAGATATATAAAGATGGAATATACATACAAGAGAATGTTATTCATCTTAAAGAAGGAAGGAAATTCTAATATATGCCTGATGTGGGTGAACTCTGAAGACAGTCAGTCGGTCCCAGAAAGATGGTAGTGAGCACTGAGCGAGCTGCAGCAGTCTGAGGGAGGCTGAGTGGAACAGGCTTGTCAGGCCGCCAGGGACAGGCCTGGGGAGCAACTGGCCCTTCAGTTTGGGCCCGTGAGAATGTTCTGGACTGCAAAGGGATGATGCCTGAATTATATACCCGGAAGCTGTTAAATTGGTCAATCTTCTATATTACATATACTTTGCTAGAACAGAAAATTGTTTCATTGGTAAAAAATTATTGCTAAAGAAAACAATTTAGGGGCTGGGGATTTAGCTCAGTGATTAGAGTGCTTGCCTTGCAAGCACAAGGGCCTGAGTTCGATCCTCGACACCACCAAAAAAAAAAAAAAAAAAAAAATTTAGACTTGAGGAAACTCAGCCCTGCAGTGGCTGGGGGGAAGGAGAGACAGACTTCCTTTCCAGAGCACCTGACGGGCTGAGACTGCTGTCCTGGCAGTAGCAGGTACACCGCAGCAGGCCAGCTAAAACCACTCACAGAACAGTGAGGTGCCGCATCTCCCCACAGCGGAAGCCTGGGGTCTCTCTCAGGCGCCAGTGGGAACAGAAAGGAGACCCGCTCAAGTGGAGCTGAGGAGACTGCCCTGCCACCTGGCAATACTCCAAACCCCTCCTCCTGCCTGGTCTCAACACTGGCAGCCCAGCCCACAACTCTAGAGGTCAAGGAGGAAGTGTGGTGGCCTTGGAGACCTTGAGAGGACAACGGAAGTCTGGTCTCCAGACTTCCCCGTGCAGAAGAGCAGCCAAGCTCCACCGGGCAGCCCAGCTGTCCATCGTCCGGGTGTGGACAGAGGACCCAGTGTCACCACTGAGTCTCAGGCAGCCTTAAAACATGGGGTCGGACTACTGTAAGTGGAGCTGCCAACATCTGATTCTTGGCCAATATAAACTGTAATTCCATGCAGTTCTGCACGAGAACAGAAAGGAAACTCACTGTACTAGCCGGATGATAACGGGGAAGAACCCTGCTAGGAAAGAGCAGAAAAAGACAGCTGGAAAATGGGAGGAGGAAGAGAAGCTTTCAAAAGACTAGTCCGAAATGAGACAAAGAATTCAAGGATTTCCTGTTTCTGAACTGAGAGGGCCCGATGTTTAGTGTGGCAGACAGTGCTCGCTGAGCTGAAGGACCAGGGTTTGGGGCTTTATCTCCAGGTATGGACAACAGCAGAGCCGCACTCCTGCCTGAGCTTGTCCGTGGGCCCCCAGCCATGGCCCCCCGCCAAAGGGCGCCAGCCGGGAGACTGTGGGCCCAAGGACAGGCACCCACGACAGGACAGGCGAGGCACCTCCCGGGGAGCAGAATGGCAGCAGCAGTCGCAGTGGAACAGGTTGGGGGGGTCCTCCTCCAGAAGCTGGTCTCGGGGCTGGTAAGCTTGTATGGGGAAATGAGGAGTTTGATTCTCTTGTACAGTTTGCTAAGCAAACAGAAATGAGGCAAGTATTAACTCTGGCACAAGGAGAACCACCTGTGCATGAAAGGAAGCACGCTCCTAATACACTGTTTGGGTCAGTAGTGACTGCTCTTAGTGGTCATAATAAATACTAGTGACTGAACCAAAAACCGTAAAGACGGAGAAAAGAGAGGCAGCGGTGAGGACTGACTGGAAACGGTGGTGGACGCTATGTGGAAACACAGTAAATACCGGAAACAGAACTCCAGAGTTTTGAGGGGTGAGATCAAGACGGCAAAGAGAAGGGCAAAGATGCCTCAAGCCCCAGATAAATATCTCTAGGAGGAAACAGTCTGAACAGCAGCAGCTAGAATTGCAATTTCACTTACCCCAAAACCAGACCTTCCAACCACATTTATGAACCCTGGTAAACAGGTCAGCTGCCTTCGGTTTTGTGGCAGAGACTTACTTTATCATTAACTCAACTACTTCTATTGATGGGAGGGAAAGCAAAATTAGAAGCGATCAGGCACACAAACAGACACCGTGTCTTCATCTTTCACGGCTCTAACTGTAGTACCAAGATTAAAAGATGACCTCACTGTGCTGTGCTGGAAAACAAAACGCTAACGGTGATTTCACACATACACGCTTCCTGAGCCCTGCTCTCCGCTGCACACCAAGAACTAAAGCAGAGCCTCAGAACAGAGCAGCCCCAACACCCTCAGGCCTCGATACCCTTCTCCAAAGGGCGGCTCTGTCACCAGTGCCAGACCATGCACTGAGCCTTGGGCTGGTGGCACCAGGGAACCTCCCTTCACACAGCTCTTTCCTCCAACCCCATGGGCGGGACAACCCTGCTACCAAAAGTCTTATGGGGCACAACAGCACAGGAGAGTGTGTCAAACTAAGTACAGGAGGCAGGGGTGCCCTTTAATATTGGTTGTTTCTGAACAGGAAAAAAGCAAGAAGGGAGAGATGCAAGTGTTTTTCTCTGCCCTTTCCTCTCGTTCAAACCTGACGGCCTGGGTCCAGGGCACCCTGAGCCATCAGACACCCTGACGTGGCAGACTAGGGCCAGGCGGTGCTGCCTCCAGCCACCCACTCCTGCCCACCAGTGGGTGAAGGGGTGGGGATCCCGTGGGACCAACTGCAGGCTTTCTTCTTCTCCCCAACAGAGCTCCTGACAACAGGGTCGTGAGGGGCACACAGGCGACGCCCCACAAAGGCAGACCCAGAGCTTCCACCTGAGTGCTGGCCGCAGTGGAGACCCTGGCCACAGGGCCCCGAGCTCACAGTGTGCTACCGTTACAGCCCGCTGCCAGCCTCACTGCACTCCGTCTGCACCACCCAAGGAGGCCGCTCACCACTATCGTTCCAATTTGAGTATATGTGCTGCCGAAGTGAGCACCGCTCACCACTATCAATGCTACTTTTGGTAGAAATTATCACAATGTGAACACAGACTCGTGGTGCACATGCTTCACCTCTAGACGGGGCTGTCCCATTCCCTGGCCTGTCTGACACCCAGCACCCTGAGCACAGAACACTGGCACAGAGGGAGGCACTGGACAGACGTGGGGCCCTGCGCACCTGACAGGGTGATCTCAGTCAGGGAGTCCCGCGTGGTGGTGCCGACTGCAGTGAGCAGGTTGATGGACTGGTCGGTGACATGGTTACAGTAACTGAGGTGCAGCTTGGACAGCAGGGGCATGTGACGGATGATGAGCCGCAGGGAGGCGTCTGTGATGTCCAGGCCAGCCAGGCGCAGCTCCATGATGTTCCGGAGCTTACTCCGATTATCCATCTGACCTGAGGGGCAGGTGGGGCAGGGTGACCTGTCAGGCTGACAGAACACCCTAAGGAGCCTACTAAACAGACATAACACTTAAGATTTCATTTAGCCATAAAGCGATTTCCCCCAAGTTAGAATTGTAACCTTTAAAAATCACAAGATTCCAACCCAAAGTTAGATGTCTAGATTATCCAGATGAGTAAGAAAATTTAGAAAGCCTGATACACATTTAACCCAGTGACAGCCAGCCACACTCCTGTCTCCACGCACCACTTAAAACTGAGGGCGGGCCCGGGCTCAGGCAGCTGGCTGGGTTCTGGCCACACCAGGCCCTCACCCAGCCCCCCGCCCAATGTTCCAGGAGGCCAGAAACCATCAGCTCTGAGGAGAGACCTGGTTTTTATGAAGGAGGCCTGCTGCCTCCTGGAGTCCTGCATGCCCAAAGCCAGCTGGGGCCAAGTGAGGACCCAGAAGATGCCTGCCACAGACAGGGCAGTAGTCAGAACCATCCCTGGCAGTACGTCCCCACCCCCCCACCATGGCTCCAGCCTGGCCGCTTACCTGGCCTGTTATCTGTGGGTGGAGACAAGAGATCCCGCATCTGGGCGTCCTTCAGTCCTTCCACCCACTGGACATCCAGGGTCCGGAGGAGCGGGCAACTGGAGCTACAGAGTGCTGAGACTGCGATCCATGAGCAGCCCGCCAGCACCAGGTCTCGGAGCCCTGGGGAGACAGGTGTGGTCAGCAGCGGTTCGGCCCTACTACTGCACACTCGGGCCCTGGCCCAGGGCTCACCAGGCAACCGGTTGATGAGCCAGCTCAGCTGCTTCTTGGAGATGTTGGTCCAGCTGAGGTCCAGGGAAACAGGCTGGCGCCGGATGATACCACTCAGCATCAGGGGCGTGATGGACTTGCAGTGGTTCAGGTCGATGCGGGTCCACAACCGCTTATCACAGCACCTGTGCAACACGAGGGACGTCGTCAGAGGTAAGGGCTAGCTTCCCCACCTTCCACCCTGAAGGCCTGCTCTCTAGTGCCCATCTGCTGCACTCGGGCACCCGCTCTCCACCCGACTTCCTGAGCCTCACAACATGTCCTTCCACAGGCAGGCCTCACGCTGCTCATACACTTGACCGGGGAGCAGGTAGCTGCCAAGTGGGCTTGAAGGCCAGCAGCACCCTTGACCCTAGCCTAGGCCCGCTCTGACACAAGGCCTCCACTTAGTGCTTCCCTAGCTCACAGGGAGCCACACGAGGAAAGCCAACAGGCGCCACCTCTGACAGCAGCAAATAGCAAGGCAGTGACAGCTCCCCGGGCTCTGTGGTGGACACGTGAGCACGACCGGGGCTCACAGCAAAGTGCTGTAACCAGAGCCCCCCGTCGGGGCAGCCCCTCACCAGCGGTTCCAGGTCCTGCAGACCCGCATGCAGACACACAGGTCTTGGTGGCTGAGGTAGCTGAAGACGGCCATCCACACCTCCCTGTGCATGACGTGGGCTGCTCCATCGTCCAGGGGCAGCGAGTCAGGTGGGGGGCTGATGGGAGGTGGCCGGATCACGTGGCGCTCCATCTGGATGCACTTGGGGGGTGACACAGAGGGCGGGGGCCGGGAGACAACACGGGGCGGGCTGCGCAGGCTGGGCCCCAGGGGGTGCCGCAGCTCCCGGGGGGTGCCGTTGAGCCCCTTGCTGAAGCGGTGCGGGCGCTCACAGAGGCCCAGCGGCCGCCTGGGCTCCTCGTTCTCGCTCTCAGGCTCTGACTTGATGGGCTGGTGGTTCTCGTGGGCCAGGCTGCTCTCCGTTTTCTGGATTTCGTGGTTCAGCTCCTTGCTCAGCTCCTTGCTCAGCTCCTTACTGGGAAGCCGCCGCTTCCGGCGCATCTTCACTTTCTTCTTCTCCTCCGAGCCCTCGGTCCCCTCGGTGCTGGGCCCCGCGGTGGGTGAGCTGGAGCGAGAGTGGTCGCTGTCTCTACTCTTGGGTGGCGCCTCAGGCAGATCGTCCTCTGGCTCCTGTTTGAAGCGCCGGAGGGGCTTGGTGGCCAGTGGGACCCGGTCCTCTGTGTTCTTCCAGGACCTCCGCTGCAGCAGGGCACGGGCAGGAGGCCTGTGGTCAGCCCACGGGGCTCCAGGGAGCACCCACCCCAGGCTCAGGGCCTGTGGGCCCGGGGCTGCCTCCAGGTGGGAAGGACCTGGGGCCAGGGAGGGGGAGGACGGTACCTTTTTCCTGAAAAGCTTATCTTCTTTGCCAGGCTTTAACTGTTGTGGGAAGGAAGGGTGCAGGGCTTGCTCCCAAGACTCACGGAACGTGGTCCCCTCCCCCACACCCACCACCAGCCCAGCCTACAGCGTGGGTTGGAGGGAAACCACCCCAAGCGCCATCTCCTCCTTCCCGCCTGCCTGGCAGAGGTGGACCCTGCCTACTGCTCTCAAGGAGGAATCCGAGGCGGCGGCTGGCCCAGGGCTCCCAGAGCCTGCAGGCTTCCCGGCCCGAGGAGCTGGACTACAGCAGCTCCAGGCGCCACCTTGTGGCGGGGCGGCAAGGCCAGTGGGCGGAGCCGGCCGCGCAGGGATCCTCTGAGGTCCGTCCTGGCGGCTACTGCAGGGGCTCACTCGCCCTCCCGTCTCAGCCAGCCTGGCCAGGGCCAGACTTGGGGCGACTGTGCAGATTGGGAGGGCGCGGGGGACAGCCGGGACTCGCATCCCGGGTCTGGCCGGGCGGGGTGTGGGAGCACCTGTTGCTGGAAGTGAGTGAGACCGGATCTCCACCAGGGGCTGAGGCTGCTGCCTAGAGGGGGCCTCGGCGAGAGGTGAGAGGAACCCGGGGGCGTTGGAAGCGTCGAGGCCTAAAGGGTGGGAAGAGCGGTGACTTGCTGGGTTTCCGTGTGGTCTGGGGCTGGGCTCTCAGGACCTGGGGGACCTGCCGGGGCAGCCAGAGGCCAGAATCCTGTTCTGCCCACGGCCCGCCCCGCCCCGCCCCCACCCCAGGGCCAGCCAGGCCGCCCCCCACCCAGGCTCCTTCCTCCTACTCGCTTGCGTGCACTCAGCTCCTGGGGCTTCTCATATTTCCGCTTCCTCCTCAAGTGCACATCGTCTGACTTTCGGCGCAGGATGCTGTCCACTGGCACCTTCTTGGGGTGCTCATCTGACCTGCGCCGCGGCACCTCCTCACACTCACTCCTCCGCTTGGCTGGCTCCTGGCCTTCCTTGTTGTCCCGGTTCATCTTCTGCTCCTTGAGCAGGGAGCCGGGCAGGTTGGAGGCATACTTAAAGCCAGGGCCACGCTTTTGCTTGTAGGCCAAAAAGGGAGAAGGAACAACCCGACTGTATACCTTTGGACTTGCCCCTTCACCGCCCAGCCGCCGCGCCCCCCACCTGACCACCGGCCAGGCTGGTCTGGGCAAGGCCCGCGCCCCCGCCAGCCCTGGGACTGGGAGCCCGCACTCACTTTCCCGGTCTTGCCAGCGTGGTTGCACTTCGGACACTCCCAGCAGTTTGGAAGCTCGTCGTTGACCACACCCTCTGACTCCTTAATCTGGAAGGACAGGCCAAGACTCAGCCGGCAGGGAGGGGTGCCAGGCTGGGCCCTTGAGGGCACAGGGTCCCCAAAGCCATGTCCATCCCATTTCCAGCCAAAAGAAAACACAATTGGCCACACAGAGCTGTCAAGACACACGGCTCACAGCCGAAATGCTGGACCTTCTGGCTTGGCCATCCCCAGCCACAGGCCAGTACCCTGACTCGGGAGATAGAGCGGAGCCGGCCCACCTCCCCCAGGGCTGGGAGAATTAATTTGGCCAGGGATCTAGGAAAGCAATCAGCTCAGAGCCTGGCACACAGAAAGGACCCAACATGGATCACGTCATTCCCACAAGCTGGGGGGGAGGAGAAATAACCAGGCAGTTGTGAGGGGAAGGGCTGACTCCCAAAGCCAAGGAGTCGAAGCAGCCCTTGGGAGGGCCGTGCCTGTCTGTGGGCAGCCATGACAGGGGAGCAAGGCTCAGATTCCCACCACCCCCGCTGAGGGGAGCAGCAGGCTCTCAGGGCAGGAGGATATGCCAGCCCACAGGGGTCTCCTCCTTTCCAAGCAGAACCTGCTGTTGGAGCCAGGCAGGCAGAGGTCACCCACAAGGCAGCCCTGCCCGGGGCACACCAAAGGAACCGGTTCCTGGTACAGAGTCACAGGAAAGCAACCACCTGTCATTCGGGATCCACCCTCCCTGGCCCAGGCCCTCTTCTCCCACAAGCCAGGAGGCAGGACTCCAGGGAGCAGCCACCCTGGGGCTCTGCTCCAGCACGCAGCCTGCATTCTCCACTCCTGAGACGCTGGGCCCCTCTGGCTCCAAGGAACTGGAAGGTGGTGGTGGTAGTGCGTTTGCTCCCTTGGGGACACCGTTCCAGACTCTTCCTGCTCTGGGCCCGTCATGTGACACAGAAGCCCCAGACTTGGGGTCCTCTGAGCATTTGGCAAGCGGCACCATTCCCTGCCTCCCGGCAGTCTGCGACTCAGGGACTAACCTCACACCAGCACCACCGGAGGCCCAGGCTGGGGGGGCAGCGGGCCTGGGCCCCAGGGACCACTCACCTTAAGGCATCCAGGGTGGATGATTTCATTGCAGATGGAGCACTCCATGAGCATGAGGTTGAACTTGCCTTCTTCCTCTTCTACCGTGTCCTCCTTCCCCGCCTCGCCACACACAAGGCACACGGCAGTGTGGGGCAGCACTGGCTGAGGAGCCAGGAGAGACATGTGTCAGCAGGGAGGGCGGGCCCCCATGGGACCAGCTCAGGATGCTAAGCCGCTCTACTGAGCCTGCCAGGAGACATCACCAGCAGGGCCTAGAACATCCACCTGCTCCTTTACACTCACCAGGCTGACCACTACGTGCCAGCTACTCTACAAGAGCTAGGAATATGACTAAAATCTCTGCCACCCTGAGCTCGTGTTTGGGTGGAGGGAGACCGACAAAATGAAGACTAACAGAATGTGTGACATGAACAAGGTGGGTAGGGGGAGATCAGGAGTCAGGCAAGGTCTCCACCTGAAAAAGACTCAAAGGAGATAGGGTGGGGCGGCTCAGACCCATGGAGGGCTGGGGCTCTTCACCCCAGTGGGGATCAGGCCTCGCCGAGATGAAGAGGAAGCCACGATCTGCCCTCCCCACGGGGCTGATGTCTGCCCTGATGGTGCAGAAGCACCAGGAGCCGATGCTGCTGGCTCTTCGGCACGAGGAGATGGCAGGCTGTTGCAGCCATCACTGGCTGCTCAGAGCCACACGCGCACTGCAACAATCCCCAGTTCAAAAGAAGAATGTCTTGGATTATTAATTTCATGAAAACCCCAACCCTTGAGCACACATTCTCCCACACAGGAAGTATGCCCACAGCACTTGCACGTGAGGCAGGACCCTTCGTCACCAGAAGGAAGGTGCCGGCGACAAAACTGCGAGCTCAGCTGGCCACCCTCCCACACAGCACACGCTACCCGAATGAACAACTGAGAAAACTAGGTGTTACTGGAATATTTTTTTGAAGACAAAAGAAACAAGTTTTGTCATTTCCAGAAAAATACCTGACAGTATTTGGTGCAAATGACAAAATTCAAGTATCTGAAGGAAGATGAGAAGTTTGGAAAACTGACATGAGCCACTGTGAACCGGAAGGCTTCTCAAGACTTAAAGCTCTTCTGATTAGTTATTGATTAAAAAACAAGATTTTATACATATATATGTTTTATACATACACACACACAAATACATACATACACAGAGATTTCTACATACATACATAGTACAACGTGCCAATATTTGGACAGTCTGCTTCAGTGAGCCACCATTTCCCAAATGACCAATGCGTAAATAACATTCCAACCTCCTGTATGAGCAGAAGGCAAGACTGATGGCTTCTAATGTAACAGTATGAAAAGTTCACTGGTGGTTTCAGATCCTACCTTCAACTGGCCTTTAAGAAGCTGCTGCACAGACTACTCACACACTCCTTCCTCCCTGTCCAACTACCTATCCGAGGAGTCTGGATTCTCCTCTTTCTCTTCCCAAAACAACCTAGTATAACAGAATAGAATACAGAAGCAGATGTGGAAGTCCAGGTCCTTTCTAATGAACTAGATGCAAGAGATTTTTTAGAAAGACATAAATGTCATACTCTTCCTAATTATTGCTTTGGACAATGTAGTTGGTTCTTATAAAACCTTTTTATCTTCATTAAAAAATATGTAATGGGTTTATTTTCAAAATGAACTTAAAATATTTTAAAATTTCATTCTGAATACAGTAGATATTAATAAGCAAATAACCTACATAAACAAGGGCTCTTCGGGGTCCTCGTGATTTTAAAACCATAGAGGGGCTCCAAGACCAGTCTGCCAGTGGACCTCGAGGACAGAGGCCAGGTCAGGCCTAGCCCTGTACACCTGGCCTCTGGCCTGGTTGGTACAGAATGCAGAGGAAGCCCAGGCACAGATTTTACTAAACTGCTCCAAAGAAGCTTCAAACAAGCTGTAAGTGGATGTCTACAAAACGACAGATATTTGAATCCGTACAGAATACTGAAAGTAAGAGAATCATCAAACGTTTGACAAACACCTAAGAACACCTGCCAGTGGCAGGAACAAGGTACTAAGGGATGTGGAAGTGAGGAGACAGCTGTTGCCCTCAAAGTATTTGGGAAGACAAAGATATAACTCACTGAAATCCAAGAAAAACATGGAAAAGTTGTGTTCAAGTGTAATCTGCAGCATCTGGAGGACTTGGAGGATAAGAAAGGTGGAAGGAAAGGCTCTCCAGGTAGGCAGGGCCAGAGAGATCTGCGCAGGGCAAGGTCAGTGCGGACAGACACGAGGCAGGTGGCCTGGCGCTAGAGGGAACGGCCCTGGGTGGGAGGAGGGTCTGGGCTCAGGACGCCGACTCTGAGATGGGTGGCAGCACAATAAGGGCCCCGGGGCAAAGCCGCTGCAGAGGTCCTGGAGGGGCCACAGGCAACGGGTAAAGCCAGAGGATGGCCAGCAAGCAGAAAGGCTGGAAGGAGACCCGGAAGGGCCAACTGGCTCAAGAAGCCTGTGGGGTTGGAATACGCAGAAGACAGAGGTTTCTCCTATCAATGTGGACAATGCACCAGGCACAAGCTGCCCACACAGGCGGCCAATCAAAAAGGCTTCATGGTAAGGGGCCCAGGCACCAGGCGAGAAGACAAAAAATAGTAAAGGTGCTAAGTTTTAGGTGACACTTGTCAAAGCCAACAGTCTCCCCAGATAGACTCCTTAAAATCCTGCTCAAGTCCAAAGGTTCACACAGACCCGCTTCTCCAGAAAATGCACATCTGCCAGACAACAATCTGTACTTCATCTCAGGAGGTTGATACCCGAATAAATGAACTTCTACAATTCCGCAACAACACACCACCAAAAAAACCCAATTAAAAATGGACAAAGGTCAGGCATGGTGGTGCAAGCCTGTAATCCCAGCACTCAGGAGGCTGAGACAGGAGGATCACTGTAAGTTCGAGGCCAGCCTGGACTACATAGTGAGACTCTGTCTCAAAAAAAAAGAGCAAAGGAAAAAAGAACAAAGGAGCTGAAACAGACATTTCTCCAAAGATACCCAAATGACCAACAAGTACATGAAAAAGTGCTTAATATCACTAATTATGAGAGAAATGCAAATCAAAACCATAATATGATAGTACCTCATACACACCAGGATGGCTATTATTAAAGACGGAGCCAGGTGCCATAGCACACACCTGTAATCCTAGCACCTGGGAGGCCGAGGCAGGAGGATCACCACACATTTGAGGTCAGCCTGAGCTAAAAGGGGTCAGGGATTTAGCTCAGTGGTAGAGCGCATGCCTAGCAAGCACAAGGCCCTGAGCTTGAGGCCCAGCACTCCCCCAAAAAATTAAATTTTAAAAAATAAAAACAAAAACTCAAATGTTGTCAAGGATTTAGGGAAACAGGACTGTAAGGTGATACAACTGCTATGGAGAACAGTATGGAAGTTCCTCAAGAAATGAAAAATAGAATTACATATGATCCAGCAATCAGGATCTCGAAGAGACTTGCGCGTACGTTTTCACTGCAGCATTATTCATGGTTACAAACCGCAGAAGTAACACTAATGTTCAAAAAATGAACAGGTAAGAAAAGTGCTCTATTTATACAACAGAATATTATTCAGCCCTTTGCACTTACATGAGGTGTCTAGTTAGCTCTTGGAAACTGCAAGTGGGTTGGTGGTTGCCAGGGGCTGGACAGAAGAAAAGCAGGAGCAGTTGTTCAATGGGTACAGAGTTTTGGTTTTGCAAGATAAAGTTTTTGCCATCAGCTGCACAACCACGTGCATATACAGTTAACACTACTGTACTACACACCTAAAAATGATTCAGACAGTAAATTTCACAGAAAGTGTGTTTTCTTTTTTTTTAATCACACGTTAACAAGAGAAACAAGCAGGGTGTGTATGCAGGGAGAAGGGGAAGGTGCCACGGGGTTTGGCGGGGCATCGGCCTCAGCTGGGGAGAAAGGGCTCACCAGGCCCAGGAATCCTGTCCCTCCATCTGAGCGCCGAAGCCCACTGCACTGCCCCGGTCCTGGGGCAAGGCCGGCGGCCTGAGCGACTGACAAATAAGTGGCGACACAGTACGGCCGGCTGGCCAGCTCCTCAGACCAGCTGTCACTCCTCTGTCTGGGACGGCCCCTGAGGAGGGGCACTGCCCGGCCACCCAGACCTCTGACCCTGAGGAAGGCAAGACCGGAGGGAAAAGGCCCAAAATCCTCATGAAACGGACAGTAAATGTCAGCTATGGGGTCAAAGACTGGGCAGGGTGCCTTGATACCTTTAATGAGGGCACTGGAGTCTCCGAAGAGCCCCGCCCACAGCGCCGGGGCTGGCTGCGCAGGCGCACTCACCGCGATGCACTGTCGCATGATGCAGCTCTGCTTCATCCGCCCGGGGCCCCCGAACTTCTTCATGTCCTTGCAGAAGTGGCACTCTCCGCACTCCGTCCGCAGGCAGGCCTCGCACTTGCGGCATCGCGTCCGGCGCCGGCGAGCTCCGGCCGTTGTCCGGTTGGAGGCCAATTTCACCGCGGAGGCCGGGCCCAGCTTGCCCTTGGGCCGACCCACTGCCCGGTTCTGTGAGAACAGCACAATGGTGAGACGGGAGGCTACAGGGGTGCAAGGCCCCCCGGACGGTGTTCCGGGCTCAGCTGTGTCCCCCAGAAAAAGACGCTGGAGCCCTGCACCCTGGTACTACAAGAATGTGCTGGATCCAGGCTCTCTAGAGATGGTCAGGTTGGAGGGTCACTGGGAAGAACCCGAGTCAGCAGACTGGCGTCCTTCTGAACGGGGACTGTCGAGACAAAGGCAGACACTCCAAGAGGAACACCCCTGAAGACAGCAATGGCCACGGGAAGCCCGTCCACACGCCAAGAAACCAAGGGTCGCCTGCGAGCGCAGGGAGCCAGCTCAGCCCCGCGGCTGCCACCTGATTCCAGGCTTCTCGAGTCAGAGGATAAAGGTGGTTACTTTCAGTCCCGTTAGGGCAGCTCTGGGAAACAACCACAGGTAGCATCCTGACTCTGCCAGTGACAGGCCCTGGCTCGAGACCTTCCCGGCCTCTACCACCGGACAGCCCCATCCACAGCCAGGCCACAGTCCCCAGAAAAGGAGCACAGGGCCACGCAGTTAGCCTGTTCCCTCCGCCAGGAGCACCACCACCGCCCACCGCACGGGCTAAGCCAGGCATCCGGCAGGACCGGCTCACACGCTGGCTGCTGGAAGCCCGCCCTGCCCACCGCGCTGGGCTCAGGCTCCGCTGCTGCATGCATTGATGTGTCTCCAGCTGGTCTCCTCCGAGAGAGGATGCAGGAGGCCGGGCATCATGGGGCTCTTGTACCCCACTGCCTGGTACCCAGGAGCCCTGGGGATGGGAGAGTAACCTGCAGTGCCCCGACCTCCAAACAGGCTCCAGTGCTGCTCTCCCCGTGACTTGAAGAAAACCTGAGAGCAGAGATCAGCACAAAGCAATGCGAAATGCTGACCATCAAATGAGATGGCCATGGTTCCTGCCTCCAGTCCCCAAATCCTGGTCACCAGTCCCAGAGGTGGGAAGGACCCTATGAAGAGCACACCCCTGCTGGAATGCACTCGATCCCTCCGTCAGGGTCAAAACTCTAACTGGCGTCCAGTGCTTAGGCTTCTTCTCAGCCACCTGATCACTCTCCAGCACACTGCCATCCTTTGAACTCTCACTGCCTGTCACGTGTGGACAAGATATTCCATCCTTCTGTCAGCTCCTCTGCCTGGAGAGCAGTCATCATGCACCCCACCAGTGAAGAGGGCCCTCTTTCCAGGGAACCCTTTCCACAACGGCACAGCCCTGACACCCCAGGGCCCTCCCAGAAGAAAAGCAGCCCGCCGTTCTCCACGAACACAGCCACACCACCACCAATTACCTTCTACAGTGAGTTGTCCCTGCAGGGAGCTGCCGGTCACAGACAACCCGTCCCCTCTGGTACTGACACCCAGGCAGGCCCTTCAGCCTCGCTTTCCCAGCAGCCCGAAGCATCCCAGGAAGCTGCCAGGCCTGCGTAGGGAAGCAGGATGCTCTGATCTTCACCCTACTCAACTTGCTCCGGGCCCCGACTTGCTGCTGTGGCTCTTCTGGCCCATTCATCCCGGCTCTCCCCAGCCCGGACTGGGACTGTTGGTCATACCTTCCCTCACCTCTGGAGCCAGTAGCCTGCCATGAGGAAGGGACAAAGGGGACCAAGGCTCCAGGCTGGAGGGCACCCACAGGCAACCCAGCCACCACCCAGCAGATGCCTGGGGAAGGAGCCACACCCACAAAGTCACCCTTCCTTTAAGCAGCGGAGGGTCCCCAGGCCTCCTCCCATTGTCCTTACAGAAAGTTCTGGGCTGTCCCAGTCACACTCATGAATGGTTCCACCATGCTCACACTGTTAGTGTGACACGTCAGCTTACACACCACCCGTATCACATCAAGTCAGGCCTGCTGCCAAATGAACAGCAGCAGTTCCCAGAGCTGTGTATAGGGGACTATGGACCTGCAAACTAAGCAGCTGCACAAAAATTAACAGAATGCCGAGAGGAAGCAGCAGGGATGACAAGGACAATGGCAGTAAGCGAGGTCTTCACATCACGTGATGTTACCTCATCTTCCGACTATAACCCTGTGGGGTGCCTTTGGTCCCTGTTTTTCAGATGAGGATACTGAAGCTCAGAGCCAGCAGTGGAGGTGCAGGCTCCAAAGTCGCACTCTGAACTGTGGTGATATACACGCAGGGCGGCAGCCACAGAGGGGTTCAGCTGCGGCCCCAAAGCCGAGTCTGAAGGGCGTGACGAGAGGTACAGAGAACAGCTACTCCAGAGGAGCTTAATCCATGGATGCACCTCCTTCTCCTGGCCCCCAGCCCCTTCTGCTTCTCCCTCCAGGAAGAGTGCATCTATTACAAACTCCCTCGAATCTGAGAGACCCACAGCGACACGGGGCAGCCACTGAGGACCGGGCCTCACACTCAGGCCCTGGGAGCAGGAGATCTGAAGCCGCTTCCTGGATAAAACCTGAAGAAATCCCAGGAGGCCAAAGGTACATCAGCACCAGTTGTCCAGGGCCAGCGAGGCCAGAGGCACTTACCTCCCTCACTTTCCAAAGCACGCTCCCACCTAAAAAACATTTCTGACCTGCACCTCAATGACAGCTGAGACATCTTGGAAAATGACAGTGCAAATGACAGATGGTGTCTGGGAAGAAGCTCTTTTTCCAAAGACCTCAATTCTTACCCTCCCTACCTGGTGGCCAAATCAACAGAGAAGCTTTTGCTGTGATCACCAGCAGCTGGCTTGTCAGGAGGAACTGAACAGCATTAAAACCCAGGACCCTAATGAACAGTACTGAAGAAAACCCACAGGTAGCAGGTGGGGCGCTCTCTATTAACAATGCAACCAGGGCCCTCAGGGACCAGCCAGGAAGCCCTGTGACGGGGGCAGACAGACGAGCATGACACATAGGGACAGAAGAGAGTCAGAGCCACCTCATTTTGCCACGAAGCTTCTGTCCCAATGTCTTCTGTGTGCTAACAAAGTTTCAGATACCAATTCTGAACTCTCTCTGAGCCTAACAAAGGGAACGTGGGCATCCACAGACATCCCTTACAAACCAAGGCCCAACTCCAAGTCCACCCCAGAATCTACATCCTCAGGTCGTTATAAAAAGTTTTTAAGAACCTGGACCATCTATGCATTCCTTAGAATTCCAGACTTTATGCTGGGCATGGCAGTGTACGCTTGTAATCCCAGCACCTGGGAGGCTGAAGCAAGAGGACTGCCATGAATTCAAGGCCAGCCTGGGTCGCATAATGAGA